>CAUYON010097460.1:0-57000 GCA_963573935.1 Arctocebus calabarensis | reverse complement strand
CTATGACTTTATTTATTTATTTATTTATTTTTAAATTTTTTGAGACAGAGCCTCAAGCTGTCACCCTGGCATCACAGCTCACAGCAATCTCCAATTCCTGGGCTCAAGCGAGTCTCCTGTCTCCACCTCCCAAGTAGCTGGGACGACAGGCGCCCGCCACAATGCCCGGCCACTTTTTGGTTGCAGCCATCATTGTTGTTTGGAGGGCCCGGGCTGGATTCGAACCTGCCAGCTCAGGTGGGTTGAGCCCTTAGCCCGTTGAGCTACAGGCGCTGAGCCAATACTCATTTTCTTGATCAATATAATTTAAGCGTGCCATGGAAGCTTAACTATAGGTTCAAGTGTGTGATGAGATAAATCAGGTTGAAAACACTGCTCTGGAGCATCAGGAAACAGACTATGTTGAGAAATCCTAGGGGAGTAATAACCGCAGTAGGAACAAAAGAGGTAGAAGCAGTACTATAGTTAATATTTACTGGACTCTGTATTGTGCAAAAGGCTGCTCTCTAGGGAGCTGAAAATATAATTTTATGTTTCTCTTCTAATAGACATGGAAAACCACACATCTATCTAAAACGATGAGATGGGCCAGGTGTGGTGGCTCATGCCTGTAATCCTAGCACTCTGGGAGGCGAAGGTGGGTAGATTGCCTGAGCTCAGGAGTTGGAGAACAGCCAGAGCAAGAGTGAGACCCTGTCTCTACTTTTAAAAAAAAAAAAAAAAAGGAAAACTAGCCAGGCATTCTACTGGTGCCTGTAGTCCCAGCTACTTGGGAGACTGAGGCAGAAGGCTCACTTGAGCCCAAAAGTTTGAGGTTGCTGTGAGCTATGATGCCACAGCACTCTACTCAAGACTCTGTATCAAAGAAAAGAAAAAGAGAGAGAGAGATTAGATGGTCTCCTCTTAGAGTCACACAGTCAAGTCATAATCAGGAGCAGACCCAAGTCTCTCTACAAAGGTGGGCACACGTCCCCAAGGGAAACATGGCAGATGACACTCAACACACGGCTCCTGCCTGGTAGGACGCTGCTCATAAGCACCTGCACACTCACTCCGCACAGGCCTGGCTCCCCCAAGCTGTGCAGAAGGGGACCAGGACTGGCTTCCCCTAACCATCCCCTCCCACAGTGCTGTGACCGCTGCCACTTAGATCCCCGGCTTTCCTGGAGGCTCATCCGCCCTGCTGCACCAGGCGAGCTGACAGTTGTAATGCCGTCATCCGTGTCCTCTCACAGAAAGAGCAGGAAGACCAATTGCTCCACACAAAGGCCCGAAGTGCTCGTGTGAAAGGTCACTAAGTGCTGTCACCAGGGCCAAGGGAGGGGGCTGAAAAGGCGGTGCCCACTAAGAACAACAAAACGAGGGGCAGGATCTTAACCTCGGCCTGTGGCCTGAGGTGCCCAGGGGAAGGACAAAGAATCTCAAGTGGGGGTCACAGGGACTTGGGAGTGCGGACAGCCCAAGGGATGAGATGCTCCTGGGCCGGTTCCTTAGGCAACCAGCAGCCCGTGGGCCTCCATAACTCTGCCAGGAGGCTGACAGGCCTCATTCATTCTCCAGGCCCGGCAGGTGGCCGGGGGTGGGGGTGGGGGTGCCTGGCAGGAGTGAGGAAGAACAGGCAGGACAAGTCCCCAGAAAGTCCCTGGGATGCTCCAGGCTCTACAGGGAGCCTGCTGGGGGGATGGGAAGTCAGCAGGCTTTTTGTGGAGCCCCCAAACCCTAGAACTATCAACCATGCCATTTGGTGTCTGATTAGACATCATTTCATGTTTCATTTGAGTTTATAAATGTGGTCACAATGACAAAGATTTAAGGGGAAAAAATGGAAGTTGCAAGTAAAACTGAATGAGAAAAAAAAGGGGAGACAGTTCACTTGCCCTCAATTGTCTCAGTGAGTTGGGGGCAAGAACCACAGTCATCCATTTTTCATTAGGACACTCAAGTACTCTGACAGGATGTTATTCAGGAACGGCCGAAGATTCAGGCCCAAGTGGTTCTCTGCTATTTTAAGGCATAGTGTCCTGTTTAAAATATGGATTTGAAAACCAAACAGCAATTTTGAGGCCTTGGGCAATTTCTTTAAAGTCTCCACACTTTAGTCTCCTCACCTACAAAAAAAGAGTCATTGAAGATTAAATGTGTTAATACCTATAAAGGCCTTAGAACCAAGCCACATAAAACAAACTGTCAATACGTGCTAATTATCATCATTTTCATCTTTATCATCACCCCTGTAGCTGGTGGAATTATTGATGAATTTAATTTCCTTCTTTACATTTCCTTTGTTGTCTAAAATGTCTACAGTGATCATGTATTATTACTATAATGAGAAAAGAGGATTTTTTTTTTTTTTTTTAGAGAAAGATAATAGTCCTAACAGAGCCACAGTGAGGAAGACAGAGCAGAGGGATGAGGCCACAAGGGAAGGACCAACTCTCCAGCAGAAATTTGCCTCCTTTGTAATTAGGAAAAAATGAAGGTCAAGGTGAAGGACAGGTGTTTCTCTCCCTACATCATAGCACAGGTAGAAACATTGTGTTTGCACAGAGTACAGACCTGCCTCCAGGCTGATGGCAGGGACCCCACTTGTCCCAGATTGCTGGGGGGTGGGACTTTGAGTGCTGAAACATGGGCAATGCCAGGCAAATTGGACAGTCCCGGAGTGAATCTTTGGGCACAACCTGTGACCCATGTCAAGCACACCAGCTAGGAAGCTCTGAAATGTTTGCTTTGGGGCCCAATATTTAACCACAAAGCTAACAATGAAGCATTCTCAGTGCCCTGGGAGAGAGTTTAAAAGTCCTAGAATTGGAAAGAAAAGAAAGGAAAGAGGAATTATTCCATTCCTGGTCCCTTTCTAGAAGAACAGTGGCCTTGCCCTTGAGCAAATCTCCTTGAAGAGCAGGACAACCTACTGTTCTCTATGCTGCGGTTTCTAAAAGGACCCTCTCACTAAAGCCACAGGTAGTGCCATCCCAGGGAAGCTGTGCTGAGCTCCTAGGGCCAGGGTGGTCCTGGGAAGTACCCTTGAGCACATCCGAGATGAATGATAGCCCCAAGGAGAAAAAGGGCAATGGAGAAGTAGGAGCAGCTTAGGAATTCAGAGCAAAAACCGCAAACAAGCTTCAGGGAGCAGTGGCCCCCTGGTGGGGGGGTGGAATCTCTGGGGGTAGCAGCAGCTATTTTGTCTCAATAGCAGTTGAATTTGCCTAAGGTCACGCAGGTAGGAAGCAGAAAGCCAGGGGTCCAGGTGCCACACTCTGTGGCTTCTCTCAAAGGAGGTATGATGAGGGGCTGGAAAGCCACCCCAAAGGCAGAGGAGGGGAACAAGAAGGGTGTCCCACAAGCTGGAGGGGCCAGGCCTGTGGAAAGACCCGTGAAGCCATTTCCTGAAGCTGCTATAAAAGAGTACCAACAAAACAACAAAAATGCATTCTTTCCCAGTCCTGGAGGCTCAAAGTCTTCAAGGCTCCCTTGCTCCCTCCAAAGCCTCTGGGGAGGACCCTTCCTGCCTCTTCCAGCTTCTGGAAGTGGCTCCAGAAGTGGCTCCAGAAGTGCCCCTTGGCTTGTGGCCGCATCACTTCTATCTCTGCCTCTGACTTAACAACGTTCCTCCTCGTGTCCAGGAGGAGGACAAGAGTATGTCTCATAAGGACACTTGTCACTGGATTTAGCGCCCAACCAGTTAGTCTAGGATGATCTCATCCCAAGATCCTTATTCAATCATATCTGCAAACACCCTTTTTTCCAAATAAAGACACATTCACAGGTTTCAGGGAGTAAGTCTCTACATTCCTGGGAACAAGGAACGTTAGGAAATCAGCATGGAAGCTGTCTAGGCTTTTTTCAAAAAGCTCAACTCTGCTGAGTACAAAGTTGATCTGGGTTCTGATTTACAATTATCTGCCCGCCCCTCAACTCTGCCGGCAGCCCTAAGATGCTCTGAGGTCCAGCATCGGCTCTCACCCTCTGTAGGCCTTTCCAGGCCTTCTCTACTCTCTGCAAACCACGGTTTCCTTCCCGCCGCTCGAGCAGATGGCCTTTCCATCACTTCACAGAGGAAACAGAAGCCATCACAGAGGAAGGCAGCATTTCCCACCTCCAGCCCAAATACCTGCCTGTATCCGCACTGGCCTCTCCTTGGTCCTCCCATCACCCCCTTATGGAGAGAAAGGAATTTCTCCTCCAGCTCAGGTCCGGCTGCCCCAGCTAGATGAGTCCCAGCCCTCCTACTTACTCAGACTCCACCCCGTAAACCATCTTCGCTGTTTTCTCCTGCTTTGGTGGCTCCTGCCCCATCCCCTAAACACTCCCATTCTCTCCCAATGCTTGGAGGCTGGAATTCCTTCTCTTTTCAATCTGGTTCTTTCTAGGCAATCTCCCTGCTGGTGACTCTGTCGTCTATGTGACCACAATTCCCAGATGTCAGGCAGCAGCTGCAGAGATCATGCACTGTATTTTGCCATGTATAATGAGCACTTTCCCCAAATTTTTGAGGAGAAAATAAAGATGTGCATTACATATGGGTAGCACCATTTGGTACTGATAGCCGAAATTTCTCGTACCTCGTATCTGTTCTTGCATTTGTAATTATTGGTTATATAAAATGTCTTGTACCATAAGATATTAAAAATAAATGCAAAAATTCCTTTATAATACAAAAAACAAGTACTTAAATATAAACAAATAAAATTTTGAATTAAAAATTAAAACGAAAGATTTTTTTCCTGAAAGTTTGAGCAACAAAATGTGGGTGCACGTTATACATGGCAAACGTGGTATCCAACAAGTAACTCCACTTTTGCTGAATGGTTTAAAAGCACTTTGTACTTAAAATGTCCACAACAAAATCTAAGATCTTTTCTCCCACAAACCTGGGTGCTTTCCATTGTTTCCTATCTCTGTGGATGGAACTACCACCCAACAAGCCAGGAAAGTCGCCTCGACCATTTTCTACTCACTCCCCTTGGATCAAGTTCAAAATGACGCTGACATTGCAGAAAAATTTCATTAGTTTTCTCTTTGTTTTGAGGAATAGAAATGATGCTATGTGTATCTTGAGGCTGAAGAAGTTCAGGACAGGATATAGTCTGAATTTTCAATGATAAGTTTTGCATTTCTATGATGAGGATTCTTTGGGGGCATTATCCAAGGACCTATCTTAGTTTACATAGTGGCTGAGAATTGAAGGATTTATGACATTTCTTGGATCTTGATTTCGCGGAAGGAGATGATTCATGGAAACCCCTTAAATCTCTGTCAGACCCAGAATGCCTATCATCCTTTCAGGGAATAACTAATAGTTACGATCTCTGTAAATAAAACCACGTGATGGTTACACAATAAAAAGAAAAGGAGTTTCGGGGGGTGAGAAAATGACAAGGAGATATATGAAATATGAAATTAGTGATTTAAATATATTTGAAAATTTAAGTATTTTCATAGGTTTGGAGACTTAAAAAAAAAATCTGTTTGAAAAGGTATCACCAGGAAAGAGGAATTTAAAGATATGATCAGGCCTGATTGTAGGTAGATACAGAATAATGTATATGTCAGCTTAATTCTTTTTGTTTTTTTTTTTTTTAAGACAGAGTCCCACTATGTCATCCTAGGTAGCATGTCATGGTGTCACAGCTCACAGCAACCTCCAACTCTTGAGCTTAAGCGATTCTCTTGCCTCAGCCTCCCAAGTAGCTGGGACTATAGGCACCCACCACAACACCCAGCTATTTTTGTTGTAGTTGTCATCGTTTAGCTGGCCCAAGCCGGGTTTGAACCTGCCAGCCTCGGTGTGTGTGGCTGGTACCGTAACCATTGTGCTACAGGCACTAAGCCAGTTAGCTTAATTCTAAATGGAATAATAGAATAAAATTTATACTTCCAATTTTGTGTTTCACAGGTTACATATATTAAAGATAAATTTGCCACCTTTTCCCAAATAATGCCAGTACAGGCAGTACCTGGGTTCTGTAGGTTTAATCATCTGTTCTTAAGATCATTTGTACATAAGTAAGAACAAGTACATTTACTTACTACCTCCATTCATAAGTGCCAGTCATACATCAGTCAGATATTTTAACTCAGGGATTTATTATAATAGCCTCTGTTCCCAAGTGCAAGTTGCACATAACTCAGATGTTTGTGATTCAAGGGCAATTCTGTGCTAGGTGGTCCTATACTATGTCTATTGATCCAAGCGGCTCTGGTTTGAAGACTTTGATTACTTTCTTGACTACAAAGGAAAAACGTTCTGTTGTTGATCCAAGAATTTCAAGGATAATAGTATCTAGGTGTTTTGTCAAGGTTTTATACAAGCACTGGGATCTCTTTAAAATTTTTTTAGATCTATTTTATCACTACAACAAAGAGATAGCCAAAGTATGGGTACCATCTCCAAATGAGAAATAATTTAGAACTCCATCAAATCAAGATTCTTTCTCTGTAAAAGGGAAGTAGTGTGGGGTAGGGGACTTGGGATCCTAATTTTTTAATTTCTTTTTTACCTTTTAATAGCTATGTGATCTTGGGCAAGTTGCTGAATGTCTCTGAATTTTTGTTTCTGCATCTGTGAAATGGTTATAATTAGACCCATCTCACAGGCATATTGTTAGAATTAAGAGGCATCATATGCAAAAGTGCTTGGCATATTGTCTATATTCAAGAAATCTTAGTTTGCCTTTTCAAATTACTTTGATTATAGTATTCAAACTTGAATAATCACCTTCCTTATAAATATATTTAAGTACACCATTGTCACTTTACTATGCAAGGCCCCTAACAAAAGACATCATTAAAGCTTCTACTGTTTGGATGAGATTGTTCCATGTTCACAGCTGTAGCACGCCTCTTCCTTGAGGTCCCGTGGGTTTTCTATAAATGGAGTAAACAGAGGCACAAAGTGACAAATGAAGGGCTTGCTACCATTAACAACAGAATAGCCACCACGAAGCAAAGCACACTTGTGAGCTGAAGTTGTTTGCCAGAACCCCTACACACCAGCCCCCAAGGCTGAGCCAACAAAATCCAAGTGAATACAAGACCAAATTGGAAACATGGGAGTTTTTAAGTGACCAGAGTGACCCACCTTCACCGTTTGACCAATATCTACGTTGGTCCTACCGTTCCTCTAGAACTACAGCAATGAATAAGAAAGGTGTTTTTTCATGTCCTCAAGGAGCAAGGGGACAGTTTTCCTGAATTTCTGTGACAATGGCTAAGTAGGAGAAGGGGCTGGATGATGAGCATTTATGTAAATAAGGAGAGTTAACATGGCCACGTGGGAAATCAATGTCTAACATAAATATGAAACAATGAGTGAGCATCAATCAGATGAAGAGCGTGCGTGCCCCCCATGACGTAGCTGGAGCCCCTTGGAGTTTGAGACCAAGCTGTGTGAAAGGTGAGGTAGCTCCCACCACACATTGCAGGGCCCTGAACCCCAGGGCTAGGGACCACAGCAGTGAAGCCGGACGCCAGGTGACACATCTGAGTACACTGGTCCTGGGAGACGACAACTTGCCCCTCTCCACAATAAAGAACTTATTGGTTCGCTCAATTCTAATTCAGTACATGGTTTCCCAGCTAAGGTAAGTCACTAGTCAAAACACGTATTATTTCATTTTATTAATCTGCAATAAATTAAATACATTGTTCAGATGTTGGAAGTTGAGTAGGTGACACCCTTAAATGACAGGTGCCTCTCGGACTCTGCTGCACGTTGGACACCAGCAGAGCCTCTAAAACCCAGACCTCCAGGCATCAACCAAGGCCCATCAATCAGACTCTTCCGGAGGTGGGACCCAGATGATTCCAATGTGCACTGACAGAGTAAGAAGCTGTGAACCACGAGACTCTTCTAGAAGAGCCTAGGCAGCTCCGGAGTGGAAGGGAGAGGCTGCAGGGTCTCTTCGCACACAGGCTTCTTGGCTTTCTTTTAGTCAAAGAAAGGGGTGGATGGCCAAAGAGCAGACGCAATCAGCAGATGAAGGAGAGTCCCCAAAACTACACACGGGGAACCCACAAACCGACAAGACCATCGCCCCTCTCCCAGGCTCAGCGGTTCTGTCTTCCCGGGGAGGGCGCCCGCCCTGACAGCCCAGGCTTGGCTCCATCTGCCAGGCAGGGCGGGCCTCAGATCGCCATCCGACAGCTCCCCAAGTCCCCGCGCAGGGTGCGGCTCTGCACCGTCCTGCTCCGACATCTGGCTAAGCGGGGCCTCCGCCCTCTCGCCCACCCTTCCCTTGTTGGGGGCGGTGAGGTCAGAAGTGCTCCACCGTTCGACGTGGGAAGTCTCTCCGAGGAAGTGCAGGGTCATAAATTTCACCCAACAAGAGGCTCCCATCAAGCTCCGGCTTGTTAGGAAACCTCCCGGCCACTAATCACCCGCCAGGCAGTCCCAGGGCAGGCTCGGGGCGCCAGGGTGCGGGCGCTGGAGGGCGGCTGGGTCCTGGCGCTCCGCGGTGGCTTCGCCCGGCTGTATCACATCGTGTGTATAACGGCGCCTGTGGGTCAGTGAGTAGGGCGCTGGCCCCATATGCCAGAGGGGACGGATTCAAACCCAGCCCTGGCCAAAAACTGCAAAAAAAAAAAAAAAAAAGCCACACCCAAGCACACATTTTGGTGACGTCGAGTGTCCAAGTTTCCCTTCACACTGGAGAGGTATGTTAAACCTCATCTCGATCGTCTTAAGCCCTAAGATCGTAAAAAGGAAACAGTCAGAATAAGTCTCATGTGCTGAATGCTCTGTCCCCTGTCCTGTCATCTGAAAGGCTCCAGGAAAAACACACTGCCGAGGGGCTGAAGACCAGGATTCTGGGCCCAGCCCTTGTGCACGACCTTTACCGTTGCTGCTGTGGAGTGAGGGAGTTGCAGGGTCAGTGTGGGGGACCCCTAAGTTCCTTTGGGCTCTGGAAGCCCCCTTCTTTCCCCTCTCTGCAGCGCTAACCAGGTGAAGGAGGGTCTGCTTGCATTCAGTCTTCATCCTGCTGCCATTCGTCACAGGAAAACTTTCCAGGAACTGACACTCTGACTTGATTGGAAAGCCAAGGGTGTTCCTCTCAGAGCAATAAAAGGATTTGCAAGCTGTGGCTACACCTGCTTGGAGCTGCTGGGAACATAGGGGAAGCAGTTTTGAACATTATTTACTTGGTGTACTTTTGTGCAACAAATAAAGTTAACACTATAGCCCTAAAGGAGTCTGAAGGGGGATAGTAACAATTGTTACCCTGCACTAAGCAGAGTGCTAAGTCTACATAAAATGAACTCACTTGAGCTTGACAGTAGCCCTTGAGGTGGATACTGGTATGAGCCTAGTTTGCAGATGGGTAAACTGAGGTGGAGGGCACTTAAATAACCTGCCCAAGACCATGCAGTTCAGAGGCAGAAAAGGAGATTAGGCCCTAAAGATAAGCTCCAAGTGGTGAGAGACATGGACAGCAGCCTTAGGCTCTTGGTGGAGATGACACTTCCTATCCTAGGGACAAGAGGGAGGCAAGTTAAGGCATGGGAGAGAGCAAAAAGCCCAGAGCAGAGGCCAGGAGTGGGACCGCAGGCAGGGCCAGGGACCCAGCTGGCTGGCGTGCCCGCCCCAAGGAGAGGATGATCTCTGGGGCATTGTGCCTACTTAAAGCATCTGGTTCAGATTTTCCATCAGGCCTCAGAAGAACCATTTTGGGGTGGCACAGAGACCTCTGGGGGTTGGGCTCCACTGAGAAGCTGTAGTTTGCAAAATATGCCAACCAGACAAGCTTCACCCTTCAGATCAGAAAGAAAAATCTCCTTTGAAGCCAGTTGTAGAAAATTATTTAGAAAAAAAAAGATAGACATATAAGATAATCCCAGATACAGAACCCCAGTGGACCATTAAGACCATTTTCTATCAATAATAGGGAACCCTTAAAAGGATAAGTCATTCTTCTTAATGGGTTTTAGATTTTGATGGTTTTTGCCTGCAACATCTGTATACTTACGGCAGAATAATTCTTCTGAGATTAACCATTTTGATAATTACAGGGTAGAAGCTCCAGGTTGCATTTAATCACTGAGGTTCTCTGCTTTTTGCATGTTTTGCATGTAATTTAACCGGTTGGTGGTAAAACTGCCTTTTCCAGGACTCTTAGAGGACCCATTTTCAGTGGGATGTCCCAAGCTCAAAGGAGAAATCAGAAGAAAAAGTCACAGGGGCCTGAAGCATTTGGTGCCCATCTGCAAAGAATGCTTGCCTACTGCCGCTATTGCATTCTGCACTGGGCTTTTATTCATCTTCCCAACTAAACTTCTGCCAGTTTCCCTCCCTTGTCTGTCTTTCCAGTCTTTCAATACAGGCTACTATTTTTTTTTTTGCTTTTTTGCAGTTTCTGGCGGGGGCTGGGTTTAAACCGGCCACCTCTGTCATATGGGGCCAACACCCTACTCCTTTGAGCCACAGGCACTGCCCACAATACAGGCTACTTTAAGCCCACCTTATCTAGCCAAAGTTCCTGAATGGCAGAGCAAACAAAGCTGCCTGTATGGTCTTCTCATAATTGAGCCACTTTTATCTTTATTTACTTATTTATTTATTTTTTTAGACAGAGTCTCACTTTCTTGCCTCCAGTAGAGTGCCTTGATGTCATAGCTCACAGCAACCTCAAACTCCTGGGCTCAAGCAATCCTCTTGCCTCAGCCTCCCAAGTAGCTGGGACTATAGGCACCCGCCATGATGCCCAGCTATTTTTAGAGACAGGTTGTCACTCTTGCTCAGGCTGTTCTCCAGCTAGAGAGCTCAAGCAATCTACCTGCCTCGGCCTCCCAGATTACTAGGATTATAGGTGTGTGCCACTGTGCCTGGTCCAATTGAGCCAGTTTTAAAACTTTTGTAGAAAACATCTTGACACCAAAGAACACCTGCAGTAGACACCAAGCAGAAATGCCTCTTAATCAAATGGTCCCTTGCTCCTTAGAAGGCTCAGTGAGATAGGACTCCCTGATATCCCCACAGAAAAGCGTTTTGTGCTTTAGCTCATCTGGCTTTCTTGAACCCATTTCTTCCTGATGAGTTACTTAGAGGCCTCCAACCTGCAGATGCTGGTGTAGCTGCTCCCTTGCAAGATTAGGCAGCTGCAGTTGACTTCAGTCAGTGTCTCCTGGTCCAGAATGGGGGACAGTATCATTCTAACAGTGGGATGCTTTCTGTACAGCACAATGTTACATGATGACTTGCTACACATGCCCATTCTGGGGAGGGAAAGGATAAGTGGGAATGAAAATGCCACAATCCCATGGCCTCGACACAAAACTGGTGCTGATCCAATCCTTCCCCAGATGAAGTGTGATGTTTCTAAATTCCCTTTGGCTGCCACTGAAAGCCCCTGCTCTCCGTCGGGGTGGGGGTGGGGCACCGAGTGCTGGGCGCTAAGCTCCCTCCTGGCTTCACATAAAGGAAGCAAAATCAAAACCCAAGCCTGAAAAAAAGAAGAAGAAAAAGAGAAAAAAAAAAACCCGAAATTTAATTGACTAGGAAAAAGGATTCCTGGGGCCTATGCTTTTCCAGCTTCCAGAGAAGGATTTAGGCTGGGACACTTCCCCGCCCTTGGGACAAAAAAAAAAGGGGGGGGAGGATTAAATTCGGGTTTGGTCTGGCCAGGACAAATTGCATGCAGAGTATACAGTTGCTTTGCATATTGCATGTGCTTTCATGGAGAGGGGAAAGGAGAAAGAGGGAGGGCAGGGATCCCAATGACGGGGAAAGTCTAAAAACAACTTGCTGTTTTCATATGGTAAGGTAGAACTGTTTTGTCTGGGTAAGTGTGCAGAATGTCAATGGTGGGCACCTTGTCGGGACAAGATTGTTTTTTTTTTTTAAAGTAAAGCTAAGCTCACACCCGAACTGCAGCCCCCCGAAGTACTGCGGCTTTAATTGTGGGCAGTATGATCTACAGAACAATATGTCTTGATAAATCTGAATGGCAACCCAGCGCAGGGTTCCCGTTGGCACGGCTGCAAAGCCAGGCCTCGCTTTAGTGAACCCGTTCAGGAATGTGGGTTAATTCGCCCACCCTTTTTACCCCCACAGCTCTGTTTTTGTGAGGTTGGCAGAAACTGACACGTTTTCTTTTGCTTAATTAAGTTGTTCAGTAGAAGGCTGGTCAAACAGTTGCATCTATGTGGGGAGTCTGGAGATGCACAGAAAGCCGTGGGCGTTTCCAACATAAAAAGGGGGATTCTGTTATTGTTTGGGTGTAGACGGGTCATTTTTTCAAAGTTACTGCTGCCTGAGTGACCACAACCCTGCACACAGCCCTGAAAGGACATTAAAGCCGCTTAAACACAACTACCTTGGGTTTATTTTTTAAAAGAGGGAGAAACAGAGCAAGACAGAAAGAGAATGAGTGGGTGAAAAATAAAGCAGTCTCACTGATGTAGCGTTTCATTTCTCTTTTTTTTTTTTTTATTTTTGAGTATCTATTGTTCGGGATTCATGAAGGCTACAAAGAATTAGATGACACTGATTGCGTTTGTTAGATAAAGTCCCTCTTGTAATTGTGTCCCACCCCCAAGAGGTGTGCCATTCACTGTGGCCCCCTATTCCTCTCCCTGCTCCCCTCTCCGCACCTGCTCATTCCCCTGGTATTAGCTCATCTGCTGCCTTCATATTAGAAGTGAGTACATTGGATTCTTGCTTCTCCATTCTTGTGATGCTTTACTAAGAAGAATGTGTTCCACTTCCATCCAGGTTAAAACAAAAGATTTAAAGTCTCCATCTTTTTTAGTGGCTGAATAGTATTCCATGGTATACACATACCCCAGCTTGTTAATCCATTCCCGGGTTGGAGGGCAGTTAGGCTGTTTCCACATTTTGTCAATTGTAAATTGAGCTCTGATAAACAGTCTGGTGCAAATTTTCTTATGATAAAAGGATTTTTTTTTTCTTCTGGGTAGATGCCCAGTAATGGGATTGGAGGATCAAATGGGAGGTAATTTGAGTTCTTTGAGGATTCTTCATACTTCCTTCCAAAAAGGTTGCATTAGTTTGCAGTCCCACCAGCAGTGTAAAAGTGTTTGAACTCTTTGAGGATTCTTCATACTTCCTTCCAAAAAGATTGCATTAGTTTGCAGTCCCACCAGCAGTGTAAAAGTGTTTGAATTCTTTGAGGATTCTCCATACTTCCTTCCAAAAAGGTTGCATTAGTTTGCAGTCCCACCAGCAGTGTAAAAGTGTTCCTTTCTCTCCACATCCATGCCAGCAGCTGCAGCTTTGAGACTTTGTGATGTGGGCAATTCTCACTGTGGTTAGGTGATATCTCTGGGTATCTCTCTCTTTTGATTTGCATTTCTCTGATGATTAGGGACCATCAGTGTTTTTTCATGTTTTTGTTAGCTACTCATCTGTCTTGTTTAGAGAAGGTTCTATGCATATCTCTTGCCCAGTGATATATGGGATTTGGGGGGACTTTTTTGTTGATTAATTTGAGTTCTCTATAGATCCCAGTTATCAAGTTTTTGTCTGATTCATAATATGCAAATATCTTTTCCCATTCTGAAGGTTGTCCATTTGCTTTAGTTGTTTCCTTAGCTGTATAGAAGCTTTTTGGTTTAATTAATTTATTTTTGTTGTAGTTGCGATTGCCACAGAAGTCTTACTCATAAAATCTTTCCCTAGGCTGATATCTTCAAGTGTTTTCCCCACACTTTCTTCAAGGATTTTTATTGTTTCATGCCTGGGATGCAGGTCCAATTTCAATCTTTTACATGTGGTTATCCATTTCTCCCAGCACCATTTATTGAATAGGGATTCTTTTCCCCAGTGTATGTTCTTGTTTGGTTTATCAAAGATCAGGTGGCTATAAGAGGTTAGTTTCATCTCATAGTTTTCTTTTTGTTTTTGTTTTTCTTTTTTTCTTGAGATAGAGCCTCAAGCTGTCACCCTGGATAGAGTGCTGTGGCATCACAGCTCACAGCAACCTCTAATTCCTGAGCTCAAGTGAGTCTCTTGCCTCCACCTCCCAAGTAGCTGGAACTACAGGCGCCCACCACAACGCCCAGCCATTTTTTGGTTGCAGCCATCGTTGTTGTTTGGTGGGCCGGGCTGGATTTGAACCTGCCAGCTCAGGTGTACGTGGCTGGCGCCTTAGCCCGTAGAGCCACAGGCACCGAGCCCATCTCATAGTTTTCTATTCGGTTCCAAACATCAATGTCTCTATTTTTGTGCCAATGCCGTTTTGATCACTATGGCTTTATGGCTTTCACTATGGCTGAAAGTCTGGTAGGGTGATACCTCGGCTTTGTTTTCATTACTAAGAATTACCTGGCTATACAGGGTTTCTTCTGGTTCTATACAAAATGAAGAATTATTTTTTCCAAATCTTGGAAGTATGATGATGGGAATTTTAATGGGGATTGCATTAAATCTGGAGATTGCTTTGGGTAGACATTTTTACAATGTCGATTCTTAGTAGCCATGAGCATTATCTATTCTTCCATTTGTTAATAACTTCTACTATTTCTTTTCTTAGGGTTTTATAATTTCTTTCGTTTCTTTCTTTTTTTTTTTTTTTGAGAAAGAGTCTCAAGCTGTTGCCCCTGGGTAGAGTGCTATGGCGTCACAGCTCACAGCAACCTCAAACTCTTGGACTTAAGCGATTCTCTTGCCTCAGCCTCCCAAGTAGCTGGGACTACAGGTGTCTGCCACAATGCCTGGCTATTTTATTTATTTATGTATTTATTTGCATTGTTTTAGCTGGCCCCAGCAGGCTGGGTTTGAACTGCCAGCCTCATTGTATGTGGCCAGTTCTTTGTAGAGGTCCTTCACCTCTTTTGTTATGTATATTCCTAGATATTTCATTTTTTTTTGAAGCTACTGTGAAGGGAATTGTGTCCTTGATTAGCTTCTCATCTTGGCTGTTATTGGCATATACAAAGGCTACTGATTTTATATCGTGATACATTGCTGTATTTTTGATCACTTCAAGGAGTCTTGTGGTTGAGTCTTTAGGGTTCTCTAAGTATAAGATCATATCATCAGCAAAGAGTGAGAGTTTGACCTCCTCTGCCCCCATTTGGATGCCTTTTATTTCCCTCTCTTGCTTTATTGTATTGGCTAGAACTTTCAGCACTATGTTGAATAGTAGTGGCAATAGAGGACAACCTTGTCTGATTCCAGTTCTAAGTGGAAAGGTTTTCAGTTGTACTCCATTCAGTATAATATTAGCTATAGGTTTGTTGTAGATGACTTCAGTCAGATTACGAAATGTGCTACTTAAGCCTATATTCTTAGGTGTTCTAATTAGAAAAGTTTATCAAGTGCTTTTTCTGTATTTATTAAGAGGATTGTATGGTCTTTGTTTTTGCTTCTGTTGATTTGGTGAATTACACTTATGGACTTGGATATGTTAAACCAGCCTTGCATCCCTGGTTGATGAATGATTTTTTTAATGTGTAGCTGTAATGATGAATGATTTTTTTTAATGTGTAATTATAATCTGTTGGTTAGGATTTTATTTAGGATTTTTGCATCTATATATTTCTTTAGTGAAATTGGTATGAAATTCTCCTTTTTAGTTGAGTCTTTTCCTGGCTTTGGTATCAGGATGATGTTTGCTTCATAGAACATGAAGGGGAAGATTCCTTCTTTCTCAATTTTTTAGAATAATTTCTTCAGTATGTGTATAAGCTCTTCTTTGAAGGTTTGATAGAATTCTGGGGTAAAGTCATCTGGACCAGGGATTTTTTTTTTTTTTTTTGGAGACTTTTTATTGTTTCTTCGATCTCAGTGCTTAAATTGGTCTGTTGGAGAGATCTATTTCTTCTTGTCTGTCTAGGAAGAGGGTGTGATTCCAGGTATTGAATCATTTCCTCCACTTTGTCAAATTTCTGGGCATAGAGTTTCTTGTAGTACTCAGAGATGATCTCTCGTATTTCTGAGGCATCTGTTGCTATTTTACCTTTATTATTTCTGATTGAGGTTATTAGAGATTTTACTTTTTCTAGTTAATCTGGCCAAAGGTTTATCAATTTTATTAATTTTTTTGAAAAAAAAACCAAATTTTTATTTTGTTAATTTTCTGAATGA
This sequence comes from Arctocebus calabarensis, assembly GCA_963573935.1. Taxonomy (NCBI): domain Eukaryota; kingdom Metazoa; phylum Chordata; class Mammalia; order Primates; family Lorisidae; genus Arctocebus; species Arctocebus calabarensis. The sequence goes on along the minus strand of CAUYON010097460.1, from coordinate 40,952 downwards.
TTCTTCTGTTTTCAATTTCATTCATCTCTGATTTAATTTTGGTTATTTCTTCTGCTGGGTTTGAGATTAGATTGTTCTTCTTTTCCAATTCCATAAGATGGTTCATGACTTTATTAATGCGCTCTTTCTCTTTTTTGAATCTAAAGTAATAAATTTTTATCTTAAGACTGCTTTTGCTGTATCCCACAGGTTTTGATAACTTGTGTCTTCATTGTTGTTATGGTGGAGGAATTTAACAATTTCCTCTTTTATCTCTTCCTGGGCCCAATTATGATTCAGCATAAGGTTGTTTAATTTCCAAGTCTTTGTGTGGGGATGAATATTTTTGTTGGCGTTGAGTTCCACCTTTCTTGACTTGTGGTCTGAGAAGATACAAGGTATCATTTCTGTTCTCTTAATTTTGTTGAGATTTGATTCGTATCCTAGGATGTGGTCAATTTTGAAGTATGTACCATGGGCTGACAAAAAAAAATGGAATTCCTTAGCTTTGGGATGGTATGTTCTATATATGTCTATTAATCCCATTTGTTCTGGGGTCATATTTAAGTATTTTGTATCTTTGTTCAGTTTCTTTTTAGAGGATCTGTCCAGTTCTGTCAGAGGGGTATTAAAGTCCCCAAGTATTATTTATTGTGCTGTGGGATCTCATATTGTGGGATCTCAAACCCATCAAGGTCTATGGTTTCATAAGCATTTCATTTCTTTCAGCCTTTTTTTTTTTTTCTTTTTAAAGGGCAAAAAAGTGAGTGGGCTCATTTAAATAAGAGATTCCCATGCACTGCAAATTATAGCTAGTAAGATAAAACTCACTTTCCCACCAGTAAGACATGCACCAATGGAGCTTTCCTTGGCTCTGGCCTTCTGGATGGAGGAGAGGGATCTTGTTACCTTTATGTCAGGCTTTGGGGCTATGAAAACTCATTTACAACATCCCTGAAGATGAAATTCCCACTTTTGTTCCTTGTTGATGTTATGACAACCGCAGGAAACATCATTCTCGTCAATACTTAGAGGAACTGAGGACCTAACTGGAGGCCTCCTCCACCACATCTGAGTCCCTTTTTGAAGCCCTTTATGTTTCTAATTCAAATTATCCTTATCATTCATCTGCAGACCCCCTGGATTCTCTGTGGATATTTGGCCCAACCAGGAGATTTTCTTATATATAATAATTCAGAGAGGACATTTGGGTGGTGATGAGAACTGGGCTTTCAGGTCTTATTGCTAACAATGACCTTGATCTATTGTATGACCTAAGTATGTTCTTATCCATGCCTTTGAGCCTCAGTACATCCATAACAGCAGATGCTGAATGCTGGGTACTTAGCAGAAACCTAAGACACATTTCTGTGCTTGACCTGCCCTCTCTCTTCCTCTGCAATAAATCAGTGATTGGAAATCCCACTGATTTCACAACCACTTGGAACTCTCATTGTGCTGCTGATCAATACCGAGGTTTCAGTAGTTATGAAGCCCAGGTGCCCATTCTTGAGGCATCAGAGTTTAAGGGCTGCTCAGGGGATGTTTGCACACACTTGGTCTTAGCAGAGGTCCATTATGCCTGCTTGGAAGCTCAAATTTTCTGCCAGGTCCCTAAACAGTAGCTTCTGGAAAGCCTAACAATAAATGTGTTCCTTTTAGAGAGGGGGAAAGACTGGATGGTCAGACACTTCCAAGAGTTTTCACCATGACTTTTCACTTGCCTTAATAGTGAGCAATTATTTGATTGATAAGTTACATGAAAGGCTCGGTGCCTGTGGCTCAACGGGCTAAGGCGCCAGCCACGTACACCTGAGCTGGCGGGTTCGAATCCAGCCTGGGCCCGCCAAACAACAATGACGGCTACAACCAAAAAAAATGGCCGGGCGTTGTGGCGGGCACCTGTAGTCCCAGTTACTTGGGAGGCAGAGGCAGGAGACTCACTTAAGCCCAGGAATTGGAGGTTGCTGTGAGCTGTGATGCCACAGCACTCTACCCAGGGTGACAGCTTGAGGCTCTGTCTCAAAAAAAGAAAAAGATAAGTTACATGAATGATGAAATGGTTCTTTAGGCAAAAAAAGATTCATTTTGGAGTATAAATTACTTGGATGAGCTGTCTCAGGTGACATCAGCTAAATTGTTCATTATGAACATGCTTGCTTACTCCCCAGACATTGTCAGAGTTAGTTATACATCTGTGCCCAGGACACCACAGTCCTATATTTAGGTAGTGTATATTCAGGTACCCCAAAATACCTAAGAAGATGCCCATATTTCAGTAGATAGAGCAAGTGAGTTTAGAAGTTTTAGTTTGTATAACCATTCCCCAAATGACTCGCTCTGCAAGAGAACCAAAGCCTGGCTGCACCAAAAATGAAAAATGTTTTCCCCATTTCTGGTGGTTGACACTTAAGGACTGCACAGGACATCAGGCTGCAGCATCCTGCCTTAAAGTTCCCCCTCAGCACTGGCTCCAAGAAGGCCCCAGGATGCAGGTCTTGTCCACCAGTCTTCAGTTATGGGGCCACAATAGTTAGGTCACCTTCCTTACCTTCAAAAAGACCAAAGTCAACACTACACAGTCTCACACGCAACTTTCAAATAACAGCTGACTGCTGGTCCCTGCATCTCTCAGAGAGAGGGGTTGTGGGAAGCCAGCGAGGGCCCGAGCAGATGGGAGCCGAGATGGCCGGGCAGCAAGTGGCTGCCAGAGTCACGCCACCTGGCCGTCTTCCCACAGTCTGGAAGGGGGGCATGCGGCTGGCGACTCCATTCCTGCTTAAGGTGGCAGGCCCTCTCCCCCTTTCCAATTCCCTGACAGCCTGGGCAGATTTTCCTTTGGCTTTTTAAAATCCAGGACACATTATTCCTCAAAGTCACCAAGTTCCAGCTGCTGGAGAGAGAGCCAGCCTTTCGCTCTGTTGCCCCACCAGCAACGTTACGTCTTTATACCCAGGGAAACAGAAGGCCTTCCTCCATGCGGGCAAGCCCACAAGAGTTTGGATGCTGCCGCTTGGGTCCTAGGGACAGAGGGGAGGATTCACAAGGGCTGGCCGAGAGCCATCCCACTATCCCTGGCACTTGCAGCTCCACACGGAGCTCCGCGGCTCTTCAGGACAAAGAGGAGTGTTTTTATCAGCCCAACGTTCTGCTGACAAATGCATAATAAACTGACAGAAAGCAACCAAGCAGCATTTCAAAACCCCCAGTTACGGAGGAGGCCAAGCCTGAGTGGGGATGGTCACTTTCTGCAGGTGTTCGGCCAGTGTCCCCACATTTGCATAGCATTTGCATATACTGTCAAACAGTTGGCTGACAGAAAGTCTGAGGAGGTCTGGACACAGCCCAAACCTGTCAGTGGCTTTCTCCTTGCCAGTCAAGGTTGGCTTTGGCTGCAATTAAGGCAGGAAACGAATACTTCTGACATTGCAATATACCCAGCCACAGCTGGGCGAAGTTCAATGGAAAAGCGTGCTTCATGTGGAAAGACAAGATGTGTGCCGGAAAAAAGAAAGAAAAGGAAAGGAAGCAAGTGGTAGTAAGGGCTCAGAAAGTGACACTCTAAACTCATTCTGCAAAAGGAAACAAATATTTTGCAATGCTTCCAGGTTACTGTGCTGTGTTGTTGTTCGTTGTTTGGGTAAGTGAGCAGACTCCCACCATGAGTTAGGCCAATTCAGCGGGTGAGAAGAGCTCTCCAGACACTGCACCTTTTATCTTCAGAGTGTCAAGAATAATGTCAGGCAGAAGGGAGGAAGCAAATCCCCAAACTGCATTTCCGTGATACACACACATGCTACTCTGTAAGGCTCCACTGTGCCATTCTGGGTTGACAAATGGGTATTGGTGATCTGGATGGGGGTGAGAAAGTTGGAGGGAACCCGAGCACAAGTGTCTTGTTGTCCCCCCCACCACCAAGGACAGGGGGTCCAGATCATATTAGCATATGGATTGTGGTGGGAAAGAAACCAAAATCAGAGCCTTCGATACTGTAAGAGCAAATGGCCTCAAGAGACAGAGGGGGCGGGGAAGGAAGAAAGCCAGATAAAAAGGTGGTTCTTGTTTTTGAGATCCCATGAGATTTATATTTGGGGGGGGGCCTGCATCCTTCTGAGATGTTGTTTTACAGGTTATTTAAGTGAGACCTAACAATTTATTAAATACTTCATCTCTAAACAGTGGTAGGCACTAGAGTTTCATGAGCCGTGAACAATAGATTCTGTTTATTCACCAACAATACAGACACTGTTTAGCTCCGGACTGCAAGTGGCTGAGCCATCTGGCTCATATCTCCACAGTAAAACATTGTCCATGACACAAAAAATGACTACATCCCCAGGACAAACTAGTGTGACCTCTAAATAAAGCCTTCCTCTGAAGCTATGATATCATACTGCACAGGGGACACCAGCACAATTGAATCTGGTCACCAAAAGCCCAAGTGAGATAGGACTATGTAAATGGAATTTTATAGGAGACTTTTTGTCCTCCATGGCAAACCATCCAGATCCGTCCACAGCACTGAAACATCTTTTTCATTCACCCCTGGGACAACAGTGCGGTTCTATTTGGGGATTGGCAGTCCTCTTTCTCCCGCGCCGGCCCAGGAAGCTCACGTCTATGTTCCAGAGACAGCACCTGCAGCCTTTGCTTCCAACAACTTTTCACTGATGGGGGCCCCACCTGCACCAGCCTTTTTGCCGATATTTTGGAAACAAGCAGTCCTTTCTCCTCCCTGCCAGGGGGAAAGCCCAAGTTTGCCAGCTTCTTCACAAATAGCTGAGCAAGTCACTTGCGCAGCCTTGCGCCACCTGAATGCCCGCTTCACGAGGCAAACAAGCATGCACACACACGCGCGCACACACACACACATTCCCCATTACCCTGTCCAAGAAAGGGGCCATTTCAATGGGAGAAGAGTCACTCTCCAGAATAGACCCAATTCAGTCTTCTACAACCAAAGCATTTGTGTTCCTGTTTGGTGGGAAAATTTCATTACAGAAATTGAGACATGAAGAACAGACCAAAAAGCTGGCTTGGCTTAAGTACTCCACCTGTTCCAAGTCCTGTGTGTTTTGTTTTTCAGAGAAAGAAACCCTGCCCCACCCCTGTGCATAAAACGCTTTGCACATAGAATGACTAGCAAAATAAGATCCCTAAATGCCCAGAGCCACGTGAAGCCATGACATATGTAATACGGCAATAGGGCACATGTGAGTGACAGACAGAGGGAGGTGAATCCCCCCACCCACATTTGCCAGTCCCGTCCTTGTGCACAAGCTACTGAACTTCTCAGTGCCTAGACACAGCTGTAAATAAAGGACATTTCCTTTTTGATAGGATTGATATTTAGAAAATAGGTGAGAAATACTTAACATAATGCCTGGCATATAGGAAGGGTTTATTTAATAAGTGGTGTGCTGACAATAATGATAACAGATAATGGCGATAATTACTTCTGTGACTGCTGAAATTTCAGTAGGAAAATAACTTCCAGGACACAAGTCCCTCACTTAAACACACCTTGATTCTTGGTAATAGTAATATTTATTATTATCATTGATATTTAGCCTAAGCCCAGATTATTTCGCAAAGTTGGATTAAAAATTGTACTTTTACAATTTGGCTTGTCTGCTACCCTATTTTTGAGATAGAACTTTCTCCAAGCAGCATGAAACTGGCCAGAATTGTATTTTATTCTTGTGACAGTCATTTTTTTTTAAATGAGAAACTGCATGTAAAATTACTATATCTTAAGGGTAAAGTCATAGGCATTGGCTTGATATCTAAAATGACTTATTTTGTTTTAGTTCAAATCAATACCAAGATTTCAATTGCTTGCTATTAATTTAAGTAATATTTCTGCTTACAACACATTGATTTCTAGAAATGAAGCTGTTTGTTGAAATTACAAAAGCTGATCTTTCTCAGTGTCAGTTAGTTGAGCAGATATAATCTGGTCCTAGAGCTTGGGGAATAATTCTTTGTAAAAATACCATAACTGTCATATTTATCCAACTATATACTGAATTCTGTGCCCTTTACAGAACTTTGTGACAGGTATGTAAATCAATTTAGCAAGACATGATGGCATCGCTTCAATTACCATCTGTATAACTCCTCTGGACATTTTCGGCAGAAATTTAAAATGTTCCCAGGATATCATAGCTAATAGAAATTTCCATATGGAAAACCTTCCAGACTTTATATCTTTGGGAGAATCTAAAAAATTCAGTACGGACTCACACACACAAATCTCCACCTCTTTTCTGTTAGGTTATTTTGTTTTGGTTATTTTTAATGCTTACGTGTGAAAGCTGTTATACAGGTGGCATTATTTCTATGAATCCCTGTTAATTTCAATAGGAAAATTGCTGCCAGGATAACAGGCAAACCAGGCATCAGGATCCTGGACCCCGTTGTAAGTCCAGCTAAAGACATGTATAAATGCAATTAAACTTAGAAATACACTTTTGAGATGGGAGGGTGGGGCCAAATCTAATGTGGGTGGGAACAACCTTTTTAGAGAGTAATTTGATAGTCTCTACCATAAAATGTTTACACCCGCTGACCCAGAAATTCCACTTCTGGGACTAAATCCTTCTGAGTTAGTCCTTCGAGGTGTCCAAGATATGTACAAGGGGGTCGGTCATAATACGATTTGCAAAAGTGAAAAACTGAAGATAAGCGAAGTGTCTATCAAGAGGGGATTGTTTGCACAACTGATGGTGGATCCATTATAAGAATGATGGGGAACCACGGGCTCTATCTTTACATCTACACCTGAATCTGCCTCTACATAAAATTATCGAGAATGCAGCCAAGCCATCCAAAAGATGAAAAGAGCGTTACTTTTCCTTTTTATAGCATGCCCTTTGGTGGTATTTACATTTTAAAAAACCAAAAACGTATGATCCTTTTGTGCTTGAAGAAGTAATACAAGTAAGGCTCAGCACCTGTGGCTCAAGTGGCTAAGGTGCCAGTCACATACATCTGAGTTGGCAGGTTCGAATCCAGCCTGGGCCTGCCAAACAACAATGATGGCAGTGGGTTTGAATCCGGCCTGGGCCTGCCAAACAACAATGATGGCTGCAACCAAAAAAAAAAAAAAAAAAAGTAACACAAGTGCTCCCTAGCACATATACTAAAATTGGAATGACATAGAGAAGATTAGCATGGCCCCTGCCTGAGGATGACATGCAAATTCGAGAAGCATTCCATATTTTTAGAGGATCTAATACATGCTCACCTAAGAGAAAAACTCAATTCAAGGTGGTGGGAGGGAGAGGAGAGAGGTGAAGTGGGAGGAGATCAATGTAAGGATATAATAGCAAACCTTTCGGGTGTGGGGCACAACTACAAGGGGGACTCCACCTATGCAAATATTATAATCTAGTTGTTTGTACCCTCACATTGACCTGAAATAAAAATAAAGAAATAAATAGTAACACAAAAAATACATTTTCCAGTAACTGTGCATTGTCACATTGTCAGGCTGCCGGTTTCTCTTGGCATAGAGGATGACTTCGTAAGGGAGAAAGAAGGGAGCGTTGAGAGGTAAAACTCCCTGGATGTCCACTGTGAGAAGGGGTCAATGCCAAAGGTTGAGGGAGTTGTGCTCAAAGAGAAAAAATAATTCCTTTCCCTGAGGAACTTGTTACATGACATAATAAGTCTGTGGCTAAAAAAATATGACACGAAGCAACTGGATGATTTGATTTAGCCTAGCTGTGGGATTTTACGGTTGGTAGTTATTTATGGCTAATTCTACAACAGCAATCCAGGCCATGCCGATCAGAGCCAGAGGTTGGGCCAAACAAGGGCCAGCCCTGCCACTAACTGGCTGTGGAACTTTGCTTCTTGGTGTCTCTGAACCTCAGTTTCTTTCTCTGTGAAATGGGAATAACCGTATTCATTACCTCACAGGGCTGATGTAAAGTGTTTAACACAGACCTTGGTAAGTGACCATGAATCTAGTGTTATTATTTTCTTGCAATAATAATAATAATTATTATAATTTGTGCTTTACCAGCCTCATTCCGCTCACATATCTCATACGCATTTTCAACCCAGCAGATTGGGGTTGGAGGTCGGTAGACTCGGGACATTTGTAAATGCTGAGCCAGGATAGAATTCACTCAGTCCAAATGAGGTAGGCCTTGGCAAACGGAAACAAGAGCCAAGGCAACTGTTGAACCAAGGTGGCATTTGATCTATAGCAAAAATACCTGCGGTGCCTACAGACGGTTCCCGGGCAACCCTGGCCCACTGGAGGTGTCTTCTGATGGGGCCCAGGGCAAAGCTGGAGCTGGTTTCAGTGATGAGCTACTCTTGCCTCCTCCCGGCCAAACTGCCTTCCCACCGTGGTGTTTCCATTTCTTTCTGGGTCCCTCATTCCTTCCTCCCACTCCGTTCCTACAACCTGCATGTGGCCTCATCGGCCACAGTACCCTGAGCTCTACATTCCCTTCCGTGGTATTCATGTGTCTTCGTGGGACTAATTCTCACTCTTCTAATTCCAGTCCCCACAAGAGGAATGAGAGGGTCCCACTCACCTTTTAAAGTTAGAAGAACTGGTCAGAAATTCTGAGCAGATGGACAGTGACCACTTAAGCCTATCGCAGGGCTGTGGGTGTGCAGGACATGACTGACACCTCTAGCAACCAATAAGATCTAGGAAAGAAACTCTTCCTCCCTTTCAATTGGTCAGTGCGGCTTCAAGAGTCCCTGAATTGACGAGAAGCTGTTCCTCCTCTCAGGTGCAAAGGGCTCTTAGGGCCAGTGGAAACTTTGGCTGTGTTTTCTGCGACTAAAATACAATTGTATCTGCCTGTAATCTAAAAGGCACGTATTTTATTATCAACGTAACTCACAGCAACAGTGACCCACCATATCATTGGGGTCAGTTTACCTCGTTTCTATTACTAATGCCTGTGCTTTCCTCGTGGACAGTGGTTTAACCTTTACCTTTTGCAAACTACTTTCACACATTCTAATTTGCACAATATACAAGATGAATCTTATCTTAGTATCACCATTCTGTAAAGAAGGAAAATGAGGCTCGGAGAGGTTGAGTGATTTGACCAAGGTCACAGAGCTAGCAAAGTGAGACAGATTAGAACCCAGCTTTTCAGACTCTGAGGGTCAGTCTTCCTTACATGTTTTGGAATGTTTTATGGAGTATTCAGAAAAATATTTGCTGAATGAACAGGATTTCACTTTCCACCCTCTCGCTCCAGTTCCTTTCATCTCAAGGGTCAAGACAGTATCAATTACAAAAAACAAAACAAAAAACCTTGCCACAAGTGTAAGTTTCTTTAACTACTAGGAAAAATTGAGGACAGTTATATGGATCCACCAACGAATCTCCGGAGATGGGCTTGGCAGGAAGTGAGAAGTGTCCATACAAAGTGTTCTCCCCGTTGAAAGAATGCCCAGTCATTACAACAGAGAGGGGATAGTAGACTTATGCTTTATGCCTCTTGCTGAGCCTCTGTCCAGATGCAGAGTTAGTGTGCTGTGTACAGAGTCTCTAACCCTTCCTCAGCCTGTGTGCAATGGACAGGGCTCTGGGGGCCCCTCCCCCCTCCCCTTTTTCCTAATTAAAGATGTCTACTTCTCTCTGGCCTCTTGAATGAGTGACCCAAGTGGACAAGCTGACTTTAGACTCTGTCCTCTTGTGTATCAAAAACTGGTAAAAGCACTCCTGTCCCTTGGATGTGGTAACCCTTGTGACAATCTGGACCCACATTCCTTCTGACCACATTTTTATGGCTCTGAAACCTATCACTGGGTGACAGTTTGCCAGAGAATGAGCAAAAGGGGCTAGATTGGCCCTGTGAACAAATTCCACCATCAAAGGATGTGCTCCTTCCAAATGATGCCAGCAACGACCAATGAAAACAAAAGCCCAGGTACAGAAATTGTCTGAGGGTTCTCACTATTCTGAGTCTAAGTACTCAGAGTCCTCTTTGGACTGCCTTCTGAAACCTGAGCCCTCTAGAGAAATGCTCTTGGTAAGTAAGCAAATGAATGCATAAATAGGCCAATGAGCCAACCGATTGCACCCCACATCTAATGGGATAAGGCCACTATGTTAGGGCCCATCAACTTGGAATCCACGCATTGAATCAGAAGAATGTTGTACTGCCTGCCCTCCCCATTGAAAAGGAGGACAGAAGGATGGTGAGCCAGTAGTCTGCTGGGCAAAGCAGACTGAGAAGGTGCTTCTGCAGGACAGTGGTCACTGGGAGAACAAGAGGTTGGCAGTCGCTGACCAAAACTCTAATGGAGATGAGATGTTTCTGCAGAAGCATGCAGAAGGGCGGGTACCCCCGAGTCCCGTCCTTCCTCACAGTAGGCAGGGTCTGCCATTGTGAAGAGCTGCCCATTTGGGGCAGTCTTCTTATATATAAAAGCACCAGAGCTGGGGGACACCTGGCCTGGCCCCAAGTTCAGGCCTTGCAACTCCTCCTACCAGACCACAGTCTACATTTGGCAAGAAGGTTCCTCCCACTTGACTGGCCCCAAATATGAGAAAAGAGGTGGGGCAGGACAGCTCTTCCTTGGTTGGGTGGCAGACAAGTGCCTGTGGTCAGTAGGCAGGGAGACCCATGAAGCAGATTGCAAAGCCACCTGCCTATCTGGCACATGCTCCTGTGATCTGAACAGCCCGCTTCGCTCTGTTCCCCCAGCATCATCAGCCCACCTCACAGGAGACTCCCATTAATTACGGAGAAATACTGAAACGGGCAGACAAATTGTCATGTATTTTAAAGATTCATTTCTAATATGGAAACACAATGAAAACCAGTTGTTCACAGAATAACTACAGGGCCTACAAATGTTTCTTTCATTATATGTTAGTGTGGCCTGGCTATGGGGCCCAGTGTGAGCTGTCACTTTGCAGTTGGCCTCCCTTTTAGGGACTGTATGCACAGCTTTGTTCCGAGAGAGCACCAAAGTCTAGATCTGAGGTCAGGGACAAGCAATGCCAAGGCAATGCCTCTCCTGTCCCTCCCTTTATTGGATCCAATACTTCTACAAACTAGTAAGTTCAACTTCCCCAGAATCTATCTAGCTTTGGTGCCGAGGAAGCAGAAGCAACTCCAGCTGCTTATACTAAGCTGAATGTTCATCCAAAATTGCTTCCTTGTTGCTTGCCATTTGTAGACATGACCCAAGGTGAATGAGTCTTCATTTTTGGCACAAACACCTCACCCAACCTCAAGGTCTCTCTGTCTTCCAGTTCCTGGTTCAGTTCCTGAAAAGAACTAAACTACTATGAACTCACCCAGGCCACAGGGATCCCCTTGAAGGTACCTCCTCCCCACCGCCCCACACCCACCCCATCTGGAAATTACCAAGTCCTTATGGACTTTGCTCTTTATGCTTTCACAAAGAATGCAAGATTCCGTTATTTTAAGAACTGAATAGAAATCCCTGCGTCACCATATCAGGGCGGCTGTTCCACGCCAACTCAGTAATTGCCCTGTTTCTAGTGCCTTTTTTTTTTTTTCTCCTCCACCAAAACCAACTTAAGCTGATTACCGCCATCTCAAACAACCTCACTGGGCTCTAGATATATCCATTTAATATGGCCAGGACAAGCAGCCAACTGCTGTTTTCAAAAGACGATCTGACAGATTCTATTCACTTTCAAAGTAGCTCTCCACGGCTGGAATAATTATCTTTCATTTCCCTCATTCTGACACCTTTCAATGATTTGTTGACATCTGAAGAGTTATGGGCAATCTTAGAAGAGGCAGCTGGACTTTCCACCCTCGAAGATACGAATACCAAAAAAAAAAAAAAAGATTCCCATACAGCATCCGAAATAACTCTGTTCTTTGCACATGGATATCCAAATCTGCATGTTAATAGGGACACTGTTATCTTTAAATATAACCTAAAAAAAAAAAAAGAAAGAAAAGAAAAAGAAGGAGGGGTAGTAGTCACTTAACTTGTTCACTGCCAGCTCATGAAAGTGGTACACCTTTCCCTCAAAACCAGGGTTTCCCCGCTTGACCCATAAAAACACAAAAATGCAAATATCCGGAGTTTTCAAATATTGGTGCAGTCCTCAGTTGAGGGGGAACAGCCGTGAGAAACTCAAGTAAAATGGCAAGAGGCCTCCACTGTTTCATCTGCTGCCAGTGAGGTTTGAAGTGAGCATCACTGGAATAATGTCTATTAATAATTTGCACTTCTATAGCCCTTTCTTGAGTCGGTCTCTGTGTGCCTTCCCATGAACACAGGCCTCGCCTGCAAGGAAGGAGCTTCCTGCTTGTGGGCACAGTGCCCCCAGCTCCTGTCTCAGCACAAAGAGGTACCCTGCCTTTGAAAACAAGGCAGCTAAATGGGGCCTGGGGGAGCTTTTTAAAAAAAGATATGTGGGGGAGGATGGGTGGAGGGAGGGTAATTGGTGGGACCACACCTACGGTGCATCTTACAAGGGCACGTGTGAAATTTACTAGGTGTAGGGTATAAATTTCTTAGCACAATAACTAAGAAAATGCCGTGAAGGCTATGTTAACTAGTTTGATGAAAATATTTCAAGTTGTATATAAAACCAGCACATTGTCCCCCGTGATTGCATTAATGCACACAGCTATGATTTAATAAAAAAAGATATGTATTTATGTGTATATGTGTGTGTATAAAATCCAATTACAAGTATAAGTCCCATCACAAGTGGGATAAATTTGCAATGTGATATCTTCAGTTTCTTTTCTTTCTGTGTTTTTTTTCTATCTCCCCCATTTCTCCCCCCACCCAACATACACATGGGATTTGAGGACTTTAGTCAACAATTTAGTAGTCTATCAAGCCAAGTGGCTGTGTATTTCAGTGACAGGGACTACAGGAAAGGATGGGATATAACCACAATTGTTGTCAGGGATAATGAAGGTGGAGGCAAGAGCAAAGGGAAATGGAACCAGCAAGCTGCAGTTTGCATCTGTCTGATCTGATGGCAGTGAGATCTCTTTTGTGGCTGCCTGGAGCCCTCTGTGCTGTTTGGGAAAAGGGCAAGGGAGGACTCAGCAGGGGGAAAGATTGCGGTGGGACGTTTATCTTCAGTGTGTGCAAGGGAGTGATGCTGCTGGGGTGCAAGCCTACAAGGAACCGAGAATACCCGCGGACATCAGCTGGGCACTTCTTTTCCCGGTCTTCCAGCCACAGTCCCTCGATCAACAGCGCCCCTTACTGGCCAGTGGGATGTAAACCCAGAGGATTCTGGGGCTTCTGTGATCACCGTAGGCAATCTGGAAATTGCCACATCTGTTCCATCTCCCTTTGTAGAGTTTTGAATACATGAGGAATAGCAAGTCTTGCAATCCTAGCTCAAGGTTCCTGGTTAACCCTCTGTCTTGAACTCCAGTCTTGACAAAGTCAGGTTTCTCTGCAAGAGTTTTATCAACAGGGAGCTGCTTCTCCTGAGACTAACAATCACAAACACACTGTGTGTTACTAGCAGACACAAGTCTGCAAAACCTTTATCAAGATGAAACATCACAGGAGGAGCATCTGTGTTCCCTGAGAACAGAATGGATTTGAATTCTAAGTGGTAGAGGCCCAGGCTGTATTAAAAAGTAAAGAGGTTGGCTCAGTGCCTATAGTTCAAGCCGCTAGGGCGCCAGCCACATACCATGGAGCTGCAAGTTTGAATCCAGGCCGGGCCTGCCAAACAAACTACAACTAAAAAATAGCTGGGCGTTGTGGCGGGCACCTGTAGTCCCAGCTACTTGGGAGGATGAGGCAAGAGAATTGCTTAAGCCCAAGAGTTTGAAGTTGCTGTGAGCTGTGATGCCATAACACTCTACCCAGGGCGATAGATTGAGACTGTGTCTCAAAATATAAAAATAAAAAGCAAAGAGGTCCCATAATCAATGTTCTGGGGTTCTCCAAAGAAACTCCCCTAATTAAAGTGTACGAGCTTCAGGAGCAATTGCAATGGTTCAGCTGATCACAGGAGTGAAGTCATGGCTGGCAGAGATGGCCCTGGGCAGGTGGGAAGAGCTACCTGGGTTACTTTAGGTGAGGGGCTTGGCACAGAGGGAGATAGAGAGCTTGGGGGAGTTTATTTTGAGTGAGGTGCTTTATTTTGCTTTCTGGCTTGTGAGGATTCATTTCCCCTGGGTAACTTAAAGTTTTTTAAAGAACCTTGGAATTCCTTGGAGAGAAAGAGCCATCACAAATAAAATAAAGAGGTCACAACACTAGTGATGATAGAGAAGAATGGATAATGCTCTATCTTCATATGCTTGGGTTTTTAGCAATTTAGAGAAGCTTCCTCTATATGCCCAGAGCTATGCTATGGGAGCTTGTTACACATCCATGTATTTAATGTTTATTGTTAATTCCAAATCCACACATGTTTAATTAAAAAAAATTATAATGTCCACCCCCTCTCACTTGGAAAACAGGGGTTAGTCTAGCTGACTGCTCTGAGTCAGGCTTCTTAATTCTTCCCAATGCCATTGTCAATGTATTGAACTACTCAAGAATCAGCAGTGACTTTCCATGCCTGCTCCAAGTCTGATTGCCTCTTCCTTGCTCAAAAAAATCCAACTATAACCCCCTTTACAATGCTCCCTACCCCCTCTTCTTCCAGCTGCACCCTCACTTCTCCAAATATACAAGTGGGCCCAGTACCTGGGATCAGAAGGGAGCTGCATTTCCTGACCGGTCTTGTTATTATCTGGCGAGACACACTGCATCCCATGGAATATACCCGCCACCATCACTTCAACTTTGGTGTTTTCCAGCACATACAGAGTCTGCAGGAAAGTGGAGATGTGGGAATGGCCTTTCCAGGCAACTTGGTTCTCTCTCTCTAATAGGTACGGACATAACCTCAGTTCTAGACTTGTAGGGAGAACCATATGGTCATCCACTTAAGAAGAGAAAACCACACCCTGTGGTATAAAAACCCACCCAACACTTGGAAATGAAGCAAAGGAGGACCACCCTTCAATATGAGGCTGGAGCACTCAGGATGGTCACGTTATCTATGGGATGGAACTTGGCTTGACTCATTATTTGGCCCAAATTCTGATGTTACGTGTTAACATGTAGATTTTTACAAACTCTAATTCATTGGAGAGGTAAGTTGTTGGCATGATGCCTCAGCACCCTAAAATACTTCAGTGTGTATTTCCTATACACTACAGCTATCAAAATGGTTCAAATGTACCCATCACAACAAGGAAATTAACACTGAAACATACTGTTGTCTAATCCTCAAATGCATCCACCTTCTCCAGTTGTTCCAATGCCTTGTACAACAAAAGGCCCAATCCAGATGTCTCATCACACTGATGAGTTTCGTCCAATCTGGAACAGTTTTTGTTTTTCACGATCTTTACACTTTTGGTGAATTACAGACCAATTATTTTGTACAATATGCCCTAGTGTGGGTTTTCCACATGATTCTTGTTACTCGATTCAGACTGTGCACCTTTGCCAGAAACGTTATCACAGACATGATGCTGGGTTCATATTGTGTCCATGGTACAGGATTCCAATTTACCCCAATAGTAGTGACTTTGTTGTAAATCAAATGGTGAGGGTGATACTTTCCTAGTGCCTCCACTGGAAAGTTATATTCTTGTAATTTATAAGGATTTGCGGGGGAGGCATTTAAGGTGATGAAAATATCCCATTTCTCCTAAGAATTCACTTGCTTTTATCATCCATTGGTGTTTATTTGTTGGATTCATAATCACTGTGATGGTTGCTAATTGATGATTTTCTAATTCCATCATTCCCCCTATATTTATTAGTTGGAAATCTACTTTTAAGAAAAAGCTTTCACTTTTTCCCTTTATTATTTATATCAGTAGGAGCTCAGGGGGCCTATTTTATATAACAAAGGCTACTATGCTCCTATCATTATTTATTTTTATGCCCCAATTGTCCCAGATCTGGCCAATAGGAACTCCCTCTCACTGGCTGCTGGGTTCTCCGGACACATGCCTGTCATTCTTTGAGACTGCCTTTGCTTTCTGGCACAAAATGTTCTAGCTTCACATTGTACTTTTTCTAACCCCACCGCCTCACCCCCACCACCACCATCCAGCCTTGGAATTGGCCATTTCTCTAAGAGCTCGAATTCCTTGCTGGGGCACTTTAGGGACTAAGATCTGAGCACTGGTATGTTGTCTGCCACTGGGTGGCACTGCTTCCAGACCCTCCCAGCGGACAGAGCTAGGATCTATTTATATGTGAGTTCATGCTGACACCTCCAATTCCAGTCCAACACCAAAGAGCTTGTTTGAGGTTTTTTCCTTTCCGTGTGTAACTCCCTTCTTTAACAATGAGAAAACTGTTTCCCTTATTGGCCTTTATATACGGAGTCTATAAGGTCCAGAGACATAGTCGAGTACACATAATGCCATGAAAGATGTCTTTGATCAGTAAATTAATAATCACAATATGATTTTCTGTACTTTCAGACTCCACAGACATCCTATATTTGTTTCTATGACCCATCTTCCCATGCGGGAAGACATTGCCACTGCTGTCCCCCTTTCTGCCTGCAGAGGTGCTCCGGCACCCCCACACAAGGTCACATCACGAGTGCCACACTGCTGAGATTAACCCCTCACTGGCATCGTTCTCTTTCATGATGGGGCTAAAAGAGTGTCTGGATTCTCCTTCGCCATGCACTGTGCTACTAAACTTTCCTGCTGTTACCACAGGGGATAAGGGCTGGAATCCAGCAAGAAAGTGCAAGAGAAATAGGCTTGTCTTGCCACACAGCCTTGCCTTTCCAACTGTCCTCTTTATCCTTCTTACTAATAGTTGGGTCACCAGGCTAATTTCCATCTGGGAGCTTTTGTTCTTGTTGCTCCCTCTCCTGGAGCACACTAGCCACCTCCTCCCCATCCTTTCTACAAAGCCTGGACTGGGTCACACGATCCCCCCCTCACGTCCTCTTTGTCCCCTGCTGCTGTAGTCTGGACACTCCACCTGGCCCTGTGTATTTGCATCAGAATATCAGCATAGCAGGCCCTATAACTACTTCACTAGCTCAGGGAGACAAGATAGCTTTATCACCCATGAGCCAGTCAGAAGCTTGTCTCCTCCCTACCCATTAGAAGGGCTAAGATCAAAACCAAAACAAAATAAACATCAGAAAACAACAAGTGTTGGTGAGAATGTGGAGAAACTGGAACCCTTGTGGACTGTTGGTAGAACTAGAAAATGATGTAGTCACTATGGAAACCAGCATGGTAGGTAGTTTCTCAAACAATTAAAAATAGAATTACCACAGAATGCAACAATTCTACTTCTTTGGTATATACCCAAGTAAGGATTTGGGCTGGGCTTGGTGCCTCACACATGGAATCCTAGCACTCGGAGAGGCGGAGATGAGAGAATTGCTTGAGGTCAGGAGTTGAGGACAAACCTGAGCAAGAGCGAGACCCCGTCTCTACTAAAAATAGAAAAATCAGCTGAGCTTGATGGCATGCACCTGTAATCCCAGCTGCTCAGGAGGCTGGGGAAGGAGGATCGCTTGAGCTCAGGAGTTTGAGGTTGCTGTGAGCTATGATGATGCCACTGCACTCTAACATGGGTAGCAGAGCAAGATACTGTCTCCAAGAAAAAAAGAATAAAAAGAAAAAAAAGAAAGCAAGGATTTGAAGAGATGTTTGTATAGTCACATTCATAGCAAAGCCGTTCACGATAGCCAAACAGTAGAAGAAACCCAAGTGTCCATTAGTCAAAACTGGTACAGACACACCAAAAAAGGAAGGAAATTCTGATGTGTCCTGCAACGTAGTTGAACCTTGAGGACAATGTGCTAAGTGAAATAAGCCAGACACAAAAGGACAAGGACTATAGGGTTTCACTTATATTAGGGACATAGAGCAGTCAGATTCCTAGAGAGAAGGTAGAACAGGGGTTGCTGGGATTGAAGGGGCAGACAGTAGGGAGTGCTTATTTAGTGGGTGCTGAGGTTCAGTTTTGCAAGACAAAAAGTCTGCAAGGATGGTCGATGGTGGTGACAGCACAAGATGAATGGTCTTCGTGCTAGTGAAGATGAATGGTCTTCATACACTTCAATATGATTAGGATGGTTGCTTTTATGTGATGTGCATTCTTATCACAATTTTTAAAAACCAAAAAGCTTGTCTCCCCATCTGCAAGGTAGAAAGGTGATAGCTGCGAAAATCAGATGAAGTAAGATACATGAAACACCAAGTATTGCATTTCGTGCACAGAAGGAGCTTAATAAATGACAATTATCATATGGTTCTACAAGGTGCTCGGTAAATAACTGATTCATGGATTAATTGATTAAGGGACATATTGTTTCTCTCCCCACCCCTCCCCCAAAAAGCTCTCTTCACTTTGTAGATGAGGAGCAGGGTGGAGGGATGGATGTGAGACGAGTGTAGCAGGCCTTTTACGTAGAGGTGGGTAAGGGGCTGCTGAGTGCACATGGCAGCTGCATGGCGGGGCTCCCTCCCACTGCCTCCAAACTCGGCCCATCAGAGTTATTTCTTTGGTAAAAGCATCATCTCCAGAAGGCTTCTGTAAAACTACATATGCTAACCTAGAGGTTAGCACCCTAATCCCCATTAGCAAGGTGTGTGTGGCTGGATTATCTTGCAGTCACCTGGCAAGAAGCAGGATCTCATAGAAAGGGACACCAGTTAGCACATTGTCCTGGGGAGAGAAGTGGGAAAGGCCTGGAGGGCGGCATGTGGTCCGGAGCCAATGCCCAGATGGAGGCTGTGGTCATCTCTCCAGTCAAAGGGAAAAGCCCCAGTCAAAGCCGTTGCTTCTCTCTTGACCACCTGGCCACAGGGAGCTCGTCACAGCATATAGTACATGATCTGCTTCATCCTTACATGATTCTGTAAGGCAAGTATCCTTAGCTCCATTTTCCAGGCAGGAGTGTGCAACTCGAAGTGGTTAAGTGGCTTCTGCTGAGCCTCAGGCATCTAGCCAGGGCTCATATCCAGGCCTGTGGTCTCCCCACTTGCAGCACTAGCAGCACCACAGGTGTCTGCAGACTGTTAGGAAGAGCTGACACATAGCACTGCGAGAAGGGGTGCCCATCACTGTTATTAGGACTAACACTGTTACCATGTGCCAGGCTCTGTGTCAGCAGTGACATATAAGATCATTTAACCTTCATATATAAGATCTTATCTTCACATATAAGATCATTTAACCTTCATAACAACGATACTACATGGGTGCCATTTTTGTCTTCATTTCACAGATGAAGAAACAGAGGGGCCTATGGAATTAGTGACTTGTCCCTAACCACACAGCCAGCAAGGTGTAAGCAAGTGCCTGGCAGTCTGGACAAGACATCACACGAAAGTCACTTTCCTGGGAGTCCCGTGCAGTCGCTCCGACGGGCAGATGGAGACCAGACCTCCCACTTCCCACCAGTCAATGTCGTAGCTTCCCGGAGGCAGGTGCCCACCAATACCCAAGATCATTGAAAACAGCTCCCCAACCTGCTCTGGGTCCTCTGCTGATTCCTTCACTGAATTGGTTTGAGGGGGCATTTAGGTCTAACTGAACTGTAATTTTCTCTACTGCTGTTCAAGCAATCAGGAAATCATATTTTTCTCCTGGAAAGTTTTATTAAGAGGGTGTTATTTATTTTATGGATTTTAGGAGCTTTAATGTTATTTTATTTTGTACATTCCCTTTATTTTAGATATTATGTATCATATACTTATGCATATTATTTATAGCACTTATATATGATAAGTTGTCATAATATTTATACAGTTTCTTTTTTTTAATTTTTCTTTACCTTAGGAAACATTGGTTCAGAACACCTAAGTTAGAGAGTAAAGGTCCTTCAAACTTACCACTATATGTTACGTAAACCTTTCTTCTACCCTTCAACCACTCATAAAATGATGCTTTTTGGTACATATATTATATACATGTACTGTACATTAAACAAAATAATTTTTTTAAATAAGTGGTATATGAGAATTTCACAAACCTTCAGGCACACAAGCATGTCTCATAATTCTGGCTTTATAAAACTGAATTGCTCGCACCGTGGCCATTACTTCTTGGGTTGGGGATTTGGTTAATTATAAGATGTCCCAGTCCAGCATCTTAGCCCATTGAATTGCTTTGGAATTTCTGGAACAGGACATTCCACTTCAATCTCAATTTTTGATGCCCAGAAACAGAGGAAGGAAAGAATCACCACTGTTTATTATCAGGATGTATGTGTGTGCAGGTGTGTGTATGCACATGTACAAAAATCTCCTGAAAGAAAAGAACTGAAAGTTCAAGTGCATTTGGTTAAAGCATTCCTGGAGAGAAGACAGAAGGCAAGCAAGGGTAAAGAAATGCTTAGACAGAATTGGAAGCTGGCTAAGTGAAGAGCAGGTGGGCAGGACAGTGTCACAGGAGCTGAGTGGGGCTGAGCAACCAGGGTGCCTGTACCCTTGCTGGAACCTCCAACTGGATTTCCACATAGTGGGTGCAGGCATGAGGCTGTGCCAGTTCATTATGACCAAATGACACATCAGGAAAACACTGGCCTACAAAAAGACCCAACAGCAAAGGTGCATCATCTTCTAAGTTAAGAATGCAGTCTCTTAGAGGGATAACTGTTTTTCAAATGGGTCGACATTGAAAACAAGCCATTTCTGACAATGGGCTGAGAAATATGTGTTTGGCATACATTTATCAATGATGTGGGTCTGGCTGGGATCTTTCGACATGGGTCTAAACAACACAAAAGCCTTCACCGAGCTTAATTTTATCTCCGTCTGCACCTCATTACTGTGTGGTAGCTTGTTTCATACAAACAATTGCTGGTTTCTAGCATAACAAGGAGGCCCGTGGTGTCTGTATCGAATATATTCCTCAGAGAATGAGAAATCTCCAACCGGGAAAGAGGAGATTCTTGTTAAGCCCTGGAAATAGGCTGAAATGTAAATGTGTGTCCCCTTCTACAACGTGCCTAATTGCCCATAAATGTCATTAAGTTGAGAAATGTTTTCCACCAAATTAACTTTGACTCATGATGTCTAATTAGCAGGAGAAGCTGGAAGATAACAACTTATCAGTCACTGTTTAAGAAAACATGTTTAACGGGTGACTTTTGGCTAGCAGCAATGTTGAACCAGGTATTGTAACTGTCAAAACCCAGGCCTGAGCCCAGCAATTAAGTGCAATGTCTTTTTTTTGGTGCCAAGAATTTTAGAACTCCCTTATGGATTTTTTTTAATTGTGGTGCATGTGGGCTTCCTAGGAATCCATTGTATACCTAAATGATAGTGGAGCAGAAAAGAAGATATTGGTGAGGAACTCAAACCTGGTTGGCCGATAATTTAGGGGAAATGCGTTGAAAATGACGGATTTGTTTTTTAGTCTTTCTCAAAATGTAAGGTGCAAACTCTCCTTTGTAATGAAAAGCAAAGAACTTTTTTTATTAAATCATAACTGTGTACATTAATGCATTTATGGGGTACAATGTGCTGATTTTATGTACAATTTGGAATGCTTACATCACACTGTTTAACATAGACTACACCTCTCTTACTTAATTGTTGTGTTAAGATATTTATACTCTACTCTTAGTAGATTTGACATGTATCCTTGCAAGGTGGAAAAGCACCGGTTAAATGTTCATTTAAATGGTGCTTTTCCACCTTGCAGAGTGCTCTGCAGTCCTGTTAGGTAGTTGCTCTTACAATCTCCATTTCACTGACCCAGAGAGGCCGTTACTTTGGCAGACACATACAGCAGCCCGTGGTAGGGATGGGATTTAAAGCCAGCTCCTATGACTCTAACGTGGGAACGCTGGTTCCCTGCAGGCTAGTGACTCTCTCTGCAGCGAGCATGAACTCGGATGGGGAGAAGTTACAGCCTTATTTTCACTGACTTCTGAGATTGTGAATGTGATTCTGAATGGGGAGCATGAACCGCCATAGCCTTGGCAGTACCACAGCCTTTGTCACCGATCAAAATCGCCCTTATTTTTTAAAGTTGTGTTGCAGCTGTCCTTGGAGACATCATGAGACACTGTTTACACTCATCACTGCTAGACAGCTGCATACATGTTACATCTCTACAGATCAGGTTATTGAACGTATTTTCAAAGAAATACATAATTATGTATTGCAGATCTGTTTTAAAAAATATTTTCTGCCCTGTATTTCAATATAATTGGATTCTTTTAGGGGGGTTGCAGTTTTTTTTTTTTTTTTTTGGTGGGGGCTGGGTTTGAACCTGCCACCTCCGGCACATGGGGCTAGCGCCCTACTCCTTTGAGATACAGGTGCCGCCCCAATAATTGGATTCTTTTGTGTTTGTCAGTATTGTATTTTGTGCATTTAAAAAATGTTATTCCAAAGGGTGGTTTGGAGGCTTCACCAGACCACACAGGGCAATGCCTCCGTCGGCCTTGTCATGGCCATATTTAGTAGTCACAGTCCAGCCAGGCTGGACATTTACGTGGGAAGGATTCGTGGAAATGCTCTTGGGGGCCTCTCAAAAGACAACAAGGATGCTGACTCTGACCTTGGGGGGACCTGAGGTACACCTGTGTTTTTGAGGCTGAGCCCAGATAACACTCACTCCCCTACTCAGTCCCACTCAGTGCGCCATCCTGTCCCCTAAGTCAGTGCAAATGACAGCAGTGCTCCCTTCTGTAATGAGAACAGCGTGGAAGCCACTACTACATAGGGAGCACTGGCAGAAAGGCAGGGCCTGTCCCCAGCGCCAGGAAAACGTCGCTCACGGAAGAAAGCCACAGCAGAGAGCTCAGTAGACACAGACAACCTGCTGGCTCCACACCCCCTGTGCCCCCATAAATCACACATCATCAGGAAGATTCTCTCCAGCTACCACCCTGAGGCCCTCCTGTGGGCAGAGGCATTTGGCATCGCTGTTCTCTTGGCCCTCCTGCTGACTCTGGGAAAGCATTGGGGGGGGGAACCCCAGGGGGTTTGCCCAGGGATGAGGAGAGAGCGCCGGGGGAAGGGAGTATGAACTAGGGTAATAACAGACCCTGAAAATATAT
The DNA here is from genome assembly GCA_963573935.1 of Arctocebus calabarensis. NCBI lineage: Eukaryota > Metazoa > Chordata > Mammalia > Primates > Lorisidae > Arctocebus > Arctocebus calabarensis. The sequence goes on along the minus strand of CAUYON010097460.1, from coordinate 17,944 downwards.
GTGTGGAGGGGGGTGGTTGCTACAACAGTTAGTGGGTGGCTTTGTTTTGTTTTTATCACATGGGCAGGAGCAGAAGTTGCTACAATGCACTTCAATTAGTGGCGTGAAAATCCGAAGGGTTATTCTAGTGTGGGAGTCATGCTTCTGGGAAAGAGCAGGCACAGGACGTGTGAGTAGACTCCGTGACAGCTCCAGAATATGGGCCTGTCTGGTAGGTCAGAGAGCTGAGGAGGATTCCCTGGCCGGACAGGGCTCCTCTGTCGCGAATTTATGTGTCCTGCTTTGCAGTGGAGATGTGAGGTGGCTCCCCAGCGTCCAGCCAACACCCAGGCCAGCGGTTGGACAAAGCACACAGGCACAACCTGCCCGCCTTCCAAGACAATGGGACCCCTCAGGTCCCAAGATCCCAGGAAAGACTATTGAATTGCCAAACCAAAACCATTTGAAAGAGAGAAAAGGCGGGGCAGGGAGACTTGAGATTCCACTGGCCGACCTCTGGGACCACACAGGATGTGCAGACAGAATGTCCCCCTCAAGGCTGTGTCAAGAAAAGAAGAAGGTGGAGGAAGGTGAGGTCTGTGATGGCTCTGAGGCCCGGGTGTGGACCTGGCGAGACGGCAGGTTCATGGGCTTCATTGTCCTTGCTTACCCAATCTGTGTGACAAGATCCTTGCCCATGTGGGGTCCACTTGTGTCTGAGGTAGGCTCTAGGGCCCTCACTTCACAGATGAGGGGATCCCAGAGATGAAATGACTCACCCAACCAACAAGAGAGCAAGCTCTGTGCGTCACTAAGAGGCACGCTCTTCACCTGGCTCAGTGGGACACTCAGCCCCAAGAGAGACGCCATTCCCCAGGCAGACTGGGAGAGCTTGGAAGCATGCTTTCCCTCCTGCAAACACTTTACTCTGGTGCCTGCAGTAGCCCTTGGCATGTGGTAGGTGCTCAATTAACATTTGTAGAACGGATGGATGAAATTTGACTTTTTGAGGGCACAGCCTAAGAAGCGTTTTCAGAAAGTGCTCCATACGCCAGATCTTTTGAGGGATGTTTTCTAGCTGCTAAAAGTGGAACAAATGGGAAACATTTCACTGAAATTTGGGGCTTGAATAGATCCCAGAAAACCAAGAGTAACAGCAGAGGGACCTATAATCCTGAGTTTGGAGCCTTGGACTCCTGTCTTGGGTTATTTTTATTTATTGGTTGAATTTATTTATGCCTACCTCTTTCCAAAAAGGACTTTGAAATGACTGCCTGCTGTAATCAGAGAAGTATATAAGAATGGAGGGAAATGGAATCCCCAGAAGTTCAAGGGCAGGAAGCTTGCTTGGCAAGGGTCTGGGTTCTTTCTGGAGTTCTTGACTCGTTAGAGCAAGTGGAAGTGGAACCCTACCCAAGGGAGCCATCAGGACAAGGACATCACAGGGGAAGACTGGGAACAGAGGGGGAGAGGCAATGAAAACAGGATGGGATGTGGGTTGGCCCAAGTAGGTCGTCCCCTGGGACTCACTCCCTGCCAGTACAGACAGGAGCAGTGCAGATAGCGCCTCTCAGGAAGGGAGGTGGCCCCACAGTGGTGGATGTTCCCCTACAGAGCAGGACCCTTTGCAGCAGGGTGTTTGAGTACGTCACTTTCTCACCAATGTCCTCCTTCCCTCCACCCTAAATCTACGGTTTAAAGACACACTGGATTCCTAGGAAGGCCCCACTCACAGCAGTTTTTAAAAAACACCTGTGAGTGAGTTATAAAATTCTTGGCACCAAATAAACATTGTGCCTAATTGCTGGGCTCAGGCGTAGCTTTGACACATGAGTGGCACAAATATTTCTCCCAAATTTCTAGATTCACAGACTTGGCACTGATGTTTTCCAAACAGAACACCTCGGAATCACAGAGTCCTTTCAGTGTGTTCCTTTTGCCCTTTTGTTTGAGGAAGTGCAATTGAATAAGGAGGCTTCAGGTTTAGATTGCAAGCTGTTTTAGTTGGTGTGGGATCTCTTTGGGGGCTGATACTATGTTCTGGGGCTCTTCTGTCAGAGGCTCCTGCACTAACAGTTAAGAGCCAGGGCTGAGAGTCCCTTTCTAAGCATCACAGTGTCCATCTTTAACGTGGCTTTAATACAGAGGTAATGCACATACAGCACTTCAAATGCCTAGCACACATTGTTGTTATAATACCCCATCTTCAGAGCCCCTGGAGTTATAGACATTGGAAGCATGAGCTTGCTTAGAGGGGTTGCACTTTCCAAGATAGTGGTGGTTCTTATTCTGTTAGGAAGGTACTGATCTCTTTGAGACTCCAATAAAAACTATGAATCTTCTCCCCAGAACAGTGCACACATGAATGTGTGCGTGCACACTTATAGGCACTTCTGCCTTCAACTTGGGGGATTGCATGGGACCCCACCCCAGACCTCACCCTTAGACTCCTCTCTGGGCACCCAGTTGGGGTCAAGCCATTTGGGAGCTGAGATTTAGGTACCTGGTTTGTCCAGGGGACACAACATCCACCCTAATGGCAGCTGCAAAGACCTGACCAGGCTCCAATCCTCAGTCTGGGTGGAAAGGACTCTGTACGACTTCTCAAGTTCACCAGGGAGATAAAAAAGGACAGAGTCACCACCTGACTTGGAGTCTTTATTTTATTCTACCCATATTTGGGGACAAGGAATTGTCAGTATTATCCAACATAAAAAAGTAAAGGTTTAAATATTTTATTTGTCAGAAATTTCCAGATAAATGTTCTCCAATAAGATGAATGAATGTCCTGTTTAGTCACACCCTTTAGTTTGGGGAAGGGTGGGAGAAGTAGATATAGGAGTGATTGGAGCTGATGTGAAGAAAGGAGACCTTATCGTTTACACACAGTAGGGCCACATCGATGACACTATAGAGCCACAACTCTGTGAAATACCAGTGTGACAGCAATGACTGCACAACTGGGTAGTGCCAGTTCTGTCATCCTGCAGCCTTCTGTGTCCATGGCCGCATAGCCCCCCAGCTGGCAGACGAAGTGCAAGTCCTGCTCAGCAGGACTTGTGGGGTGCACGCATAGTGTGACTTGGAGATGAACCGGTTGAAATTCTGTCAACTTGTGGTCTTTCATTTTTTTTGAAAACCCATGAAGAAATTAGATCATAAAGGCTCCACCAAGGTGAGCTGACCATGTAATTAACCCAGGTGAATATTTACTATGGAAAAGTGGACACAGCAGTTTGCTATTGCTACACAGTGACCCCAAACCTCAGTGGCTTAAAACAGCAACCAATTCCTTTCATCCACACATCTGCATGTCTGTGGGTTGGCTGGGATATGGCTGGTCCAGGCCAGGTAGCTCTGCTCCTGGTGTCCCTCATCCTCCTAGACCAAATGTCTGGCCAGATATGCTGTTTTTGTGACATTGACAGCGGCACAGAGAGCAATCCCAACCCTGCAAGGCCCTCGATTGCATTAGAGCCACTAATATCCCATTGAACAAAGCCACAAGCCCCCCCCCACGCCAAGTCCCTCAGCCCACACCTAGAATCAAATGGCAGGGCAGCTCTGGGATAGGGAGAAATCTAACTACCACCGTGGGAGAGAGGGGGAAAGCTGGAGAGAGATGAGACACTTTGCAGTGGCTCCCAACTTTGCACGTGAAAACCACCTAGAGAAGTTTAGCAGACTCAATGGGTCTCCTCCTCCGGACTCTGTCCTGGCTGCAGCCTTGGCTTCAGGGTCACAGGACACAGTCAGGTTTGACAACGATTCTTTTAAAGGCTCCTCAGAGCCCCCGGTGAAGAGCAGTGGTGTCACCTGCAGCCACGTGCTGGAATCCCCTCTGGAGCCTTTACAAACCACACGTGCCGGACAGTCTTCCCAGAGAAACACCCCTGAGTACGGCAATATTCGGGAGGAAGGGGTTAAAAACAATTGTTCTTTCCATTGTTACACAGATACTGTTGAGGGCCTACTATGTGCCTGACACCTTGCTCGGGCCTGGTGACACCCCAGTGAGCCCACAGGGACACAGACTCTTCCCTCTCGATGCAGGAGAGAGTCAATTAAATAATCGCATTGATGGATGAGGAAAGGGCTTTGCGGGAAAGGGACATGGGTCTGTGATAGCGACGATAAACTCAGGGAAAGTCACAGAAGGCTTCCCTGAGGAGGTGTCTGGGGCCTGAGCCTGGCTATAAACCAAACAAGCCAGAAGAGCTACGTGCAAAAGAGGGGCAGCGTCAGCATCACACTCCACCTGCCCCAGTGCTGTCCCAGTGAACAAAGATGCATCTTGCAGGCAGATGAGGAGGGAAGCCCAGGCGTTCCAGCAGATACCGGACTGACTGAAGGAGACAACGTGGTCACCACACAGTGGGAGGGAGGGGCGAGTCCCTCTTCTCCCTCTCCCCAGGCCAGCTGTCATAAGTGGACCCTCTAAAAGGGCCCAGCCCCCCTTTGGAAATGTTGGGGGAAATGAGGGATTGAGGACGGGGAGGTTGCAAGGAGGGAGAGTTGGATGGTAAGGAGCTTTGGGCTGCAGGTGTGGGGGGCTGGGAGATTTCTCAGTCAGGCAGGTATCTCAGCTCCAGGCCCCATGAGCTTTGGAATTCTGGAGGTTTGGGGAACTGGAACCTTTTTGTGCCAGTGTCAAGTACAAATATCTCCTCAAGTCTATGTTGAGTGTCATTCTGTTGGAGGCTGCAAATCAGCTACCATGGAATGGTTCCACCACAGAAATCGGTTACTGCTGAAGATCAGGGCTCTCTCCATGCTCACCTCCAGATAGCCAGTCATTAAACCTTAACCTCACACCACTGACTGGAAGGACGCGAGCTGGGAAGTCGCTGATAAGTGAGTTCCAGGCCAATCCAGTCAGAGTCCAGAGGGCCAGAGAAGGGAGCTAACAGAACAACACACAGAAAAGAGGGCAGAGCTCAAGACAGAGGAGCACTCGACTGGGGTCTGCCTGTCAAGAACCTGGAAGTGATGCACGTAAGGAGGTGAGAGATTGAGGCCATCTCTGTGCACCATAAACAACGGGCTCTTGAGCAGAGGACTTTTCTAGTCCTCAGAGTGTCATCTGCACAGTAAGAGAAGTTCTTGCCTCCTTGTTAGGCCAGGCAATGTTTTAAGTTATCTTCTAATGTTAACACATATGATTCTAAGTATATACATCCATACGTGGAACAGTAACTAACAATATAAAAGGAAATCCACAAGCCACATCACTGGTCCTGTCCATAAAGAAAAATGACTTAGATTTACTCATTTTTCAATTTGAATTAATTTTTAGACCTGCTATGATGCAACATCTCTCTTCCTAAGCATCGTGCATGATATGAAGGAAACTTGCCAACCCTCACTCCCTCCCCCAACCATCTCCACCTCTCTGCACCCCTCTCCTGCACCTCCAAAGGGTACGTGAAAGCAGAATGAAACCAGGGGAGGGATCCAGAAGTCAAGTGCAGCAGCAGATGCCACCAGGGACCCAAAGAGTCCTTCATTCAGGATGCCCTTCTTTATTCGAGAGCGTTTCTGGCCTCCCACAGTTGGCCTGCATGCTACAGAAGTGGGGGCTACTCCTGCCCTACAAGCAGCTGCAGCCATCAGGGTTGGGCAGCTGACAAGCCCAGCTTCCTGACCCTTGGGCATTCTTCTCTGTCCCCCAAGGGTTGAGCTTGTTTCCTACAGTGATAACAGGTGTGATAACCTATTTTCTACCAGCTTCTTTCCCTTCCCATTTCACCTCCCCAATGCCCTGCCAAGGTTTTGCTGGAATCACCTCCCACATACCCTATATGCTTTAGAATCTTTGTCTCAGGGTGGGCTTCTGCAGGAATTCACATGGGAACCTGAGGATTCTAGGCGTGTTCTGTGAAGTTTTAAGAAAGTCTCTGACCTGTGTGAGGCTCTCTTTCTCCTCCTTAAAGTGGGTTCCCATAAGACTGTCTCCTACCCTCCTCGACGAGAGAGCAACAGGGCCTGAGAAATGTCCAATGCTGGTTTTGAAGACATTAGATGTCTCTGAGAAACATGAACTTCGCTCCCCTATAGAGCTTCTGGGGGAGTAAACCCTAAAGTGGTTTTGACATTAGTCTTGCCCCAAAAAAGAGAGAATGAGAGAAAGAGGAGAAGGAAGGAAGGAGGAAGAGAGGGAGAAATGAAAGGAAGGAAGGAAAGAGAACAAAATGAAATTTGTATTATCATCTATTTTACAACACAACAGAGTCACTAGTGTTTCTGGACTGTCTCTACAAGATTTGCAAAATCCCTAAGGACAGGCTACTCAAGAAAACAAATGGCACAGTTTATACGGCAGAATTTAAACAGGGAGAGTCTCTAATTTTCCAAGTCACAGAGCTATAAAGATATTTGTAAAGATAAAACTGATTGGATATATCAAGAGGTTGGCAAACCTCCCCCTTTAAAAAGGAGAATCCTCCTGTTCAGCATTTGTTTTATAACAATCAAATTAGGAAAAGGACAAAAATGTCCAATTAAATGCTCTTTAGATCAGAAAATGACAGTGGGAGAGAAATGCGTGGTGGTCCCCAGTGGGTTCTTGGTTTACGCCATTGTTTCTGAGCTCCGCAGCCTGAACGTACGTTATTATCACTCATGTGGGAAAAGGAACAGCCACATCCCGATCCCCGTTCCGTGGCTTATTTTTAAGGCTGTAGGCCTCTTTTAACATTACATTTTGTGCTGTGAGAGAAGGAGGGGTAAAGGGGACAGGGGAAGATCTATAAACAACCGGTTTCCAACACAACTCTAAGTCACACGCTAGAATACAGGTGATAACTAAAGGACTGTGGCACAACGCAAAGCTGTGTCCTGGGCAAGGGTGTGCATCACAGCCACCCTCCTTGGCGCTGCAGCAAAATGGTGAATGCACAACTAGTAACAGACTCTATTTGTGTCAGCTTCTTGAAAAACTGAACTGCTTCATACTACAGAGCAATGGGTCTTGTCCCTGTAAGTCTCAAACCTTAACAGCGAGTTGTTTGGGATGGAGGGATTGGAGGAATGAGAAACAGGGAATTCTTCCATGGTGTGTGCCTGCTGACCCTTCGTGCATTTTTTCAAAGTTCTTTTTTTGTTTATTTCCAAATTCTGAAAAGCTCACACTGAGTCAAACAAGTTTCAATCCCTTATAAATTCAGGTGATGAATCCCCACAAAGCCCCCGAAAGATTTGCAAAGGAAGTGTCACCAGCCCAACATGACATTTGCAGCATTACTATAGTGTCTGATTTGGAATTCAAATCCCACCCAAGACAATGGCCCTTTATTAAGTAGCTGACATTCATTACCTTGCCTGCTGGCCGGGCCATACCTCACTGACCGCTTATCCTGGGAGATGTTTTAACGCTTCACACAAATACACTAGGAAGGTGAACTGCCCAAAGGGAGCCACCGAAGGGACGAAATGTTTGCAAAGAAGTATGACATGTGCGCCACAGCTCCTGCTCTTTCTCTTCCACTGCCCTTTGCTGGGGACAACACCAGCTTGTCTTTCTGAGTCATGAGAGGGAAAGAGCTGTCGTGCGGCTGAGCCAGGTACCTGTTGACCAGCTCCCCCCTCTCCAGTTCAAATCCTCTGCCGCTGTCAGTGACACATGCTTCCTGGCTCATCTGGGTGGCCCAGCCTCATTAGGAAGGGATTTGGTGCCTGTTAGTTAATTGAGGCCCATTCCCACCACCTGCCACTCGCTGGCCTCATCTGCAAACTAACTGCTCCTAATTGTCATCATACGGCGGGATCCCCGCAACAACTTGAGAACAGACCCCGAGCAGGGTGTGCAGGCTCAGTGATGGCCCCGGGAGCGGGGCTCGTGGAGCGACGGGCGATACTGTGACGAAGTTTCAAGGGGCCAGATGTTTGGGGGGAAGGCACCCTATGCATGCATCAGCGGGAGAAGGTGGCTGTTTATCATACTCTCCACTGCCACTTTATAGATAGGGCACACGACAGGCTTCCTCCAGACAGGGACAAACTCAGTGGAAAACAAACGGCTCCAAGACCCAGATGGCACTTCACAGAGCGGGGCTGCTTTACCACGCACAGCTGGAGCCACGCATGGGTTTAACTTCTCCTACTGGGAGACCAGGAAGTGCCTAAGACATCAGAGCACTGGCCATGCCCCGTTTCACAAGAGTTTGAGTAGAAAAAAGTACAGAAGTGATCAGCCTCTTGGGAATGGATGGGAGGAGGGGAGAGGAGCCCCCAGAATGTCATGGATGGAGAAAGTCAAACACGGAGACAGGTAAGTGGAAAGAGACATAAGGAAACACACCGAGGGTCAGGGCTTCATATCCACTAAGAAATGGAAGAAATTCTAAGACATAGGATGTAAGCACTAAATACCTACAAAGAGAGAAGGAGAGAGCGAGAGGGAAGGAGAAAGAGCCAGGGTGGGAAATGGCCAGGGGTGGGCTCAGGAACACACCTGCAAGGAATCAGTCCAGACTTAATGGAACCCGGACTGCAGCAAGTCGTAGGTTTCGCTTTTTCTTTTTGTGTCTGTTTTTTCAACATAAGTGCAACCCCAGCCTACGTCCCTGGGATTCTAGGACCCGATGCTCTCAGGACACCCGTGATGGGGGTGTTTGTCAGTTCTCTCCACCCAGAACTGGGAGGGATTTTTTCCTAGAGATTTCTAACTCATGTCTGCATATAATTCCTTTCCCACTGCGTGAGGGGAAGGAAAAGAAATAAGAAAAACCTGGAATGAATCCTACCCAGTACATGGCACCCAAGAAAAAGAAACAAGCAGGGGAGAAAAAAAGCCAAACAGGAAAAGCTGTGGGTATGGAATTCGGGTTAGTGAGACACGCGGCTTTTGTCTCCACGGACTCAGCCAATTGATAGAAATAGCCCTCTGAGCCACAGCGTGACCTTACCTCCTCTCTATCCCATCTGCAGGCTTCTAGGAATTCCAAACAAATGGGCTGGGAGCATGGTTTTGTTTTTGTTTTTTTACTATGTCAAGTTCGGAAATTAATTTTATCCTTTGTAACAGAGAGAGAGAGGGAAGGAGAGGACGGACAGGGAGAAACTGATGAGACCTTGAAATGGACAAGGCAAAGGGTTGTGACTTGCTTCCGGAGAGGGGTCAAAACCGCTAGTGACCCAAGTCACCGGCTTCCACCAAACTTTCCCACAGACAAACGCCAGGGTGAGGGTGGCTGTGTTGGTGACACCCCAGATTCCTAAGGAACAAAGTCAAAGTCACATTTTTCCACAAGAACGCCTCTTACACCGACACTCTTCTTTCTCCACAAAGATATCGGGTGATTTTTAAGAATCTCCATGTTTTGAGGAGGAGCATGGAAAGTCTTCCCAGAGCTCACAAATGTCCTTCCTTCCACATAATTTGCTTACCCGGCACCTGTGCCTCATCGAAACTTGATTCTGCCCACGATGCAAAACCCACAGAGCCCTTCTCTCCACATCTCGCCCGCTTGCTGCTGGCTCTGGCTCCCCCTCCTCGGGTCCCTCTCGGATGTCACTCACTGCTCCCGCACGCTCACTTCCTCCAGCCTGTGGACCCGAGGGGCCTAGTCTAGGCTGCTTCTGAGAGCTGGCAGATTTCAGAGGAAAAAAAACCACAGGAGAAAGAAAGAATGGCAGTTTGACACTGCACTGTCACCGCTAAAACGGGCCCTGCGCGTGACCCAGGCTTGGACACCAAGGCCTCGTGCCCAATCACAGCTGAGGCTGCATCTGCCACGGTTCACGGACCCGCCGCTCCATGCTGGGGCACCAGATGCCTCTGTTTATGCCCCTCTCCTCCCAGCCTTCTGCCGGCCGGTCGGCAGCACGGCAAAGCCCCTGGCCCGTCACTGGGCTTCATCTGTCTCCGCGGCCTTGGCTTTCGATGGATTCTTCTCCCACCCTCTCTCTGTCCCCACGCCCTGCCCCAAATGGCCAGAAGGGGTGTTTCTCCTTTTAAAGTTGGACCCAGCAGAACAAAGTGGAACAAAGGCCAATGGGGAGGACGCAATTCCTTCCATACAAGGGACAGCACAGGGTCTCCAAGGTCAGGCCCACTGTCACCCCACGCCATCTCCACAACGACTTCCTATTTTAAATGTCACTGTGGCTGTTCAGAATATCGACATCAAACCACCGACTTTGAATGTGGCACTTAACTATTTAAGTAAAATTGACCTATTCTGCTGGAGTTGGAGACTAGGTGAGAGAGGGATGGGTTAAAGGCCAGCTGTCCACTGCTACGGTTTAAATGCCCTCAGTACAGATTTTGGTTTTGCCTTTTAAGTAAGTTATCCTTGCTACAGTTACCACCTTCTTTTCACTCAATGACCCCAAGGCCCGAGACACACGGAAGGGATGTCTGGACTCTCCTGAGACAAGGGAGTTGAACACACAGAAAGAAGCTTATTTGTCCCAGGGGCCAAAAAAATGCTTGTCCAGGGCACACAGCAGACCGACTGCCCCGTGCGCGACCGTCCCTGCAGACTCCCAGGTGGGTTTCCCCAACACGCTGTCTCTGATGTCCAAAGGCGATGGCCGTCCCTCTCATGTCAGATCGTCCTTGCTGAGGGCTCGCCTCCCGTCACAGTGCTGGAATGCTGCTTCTCAGTCGCTGTGGTCACTCACTTCCCTTCTCACCTCTCCCCACTCCCTCCGGCCCCTTCCACCACAACCCACCCCTCTCACTGGACTCCGCTCTCTCCAAAATTGAGCTTCAGAATGAGTGTTTGCCTAGAATTTATACTAACTACCATGGTTCCATCGGTACGAGAGAGTTCAGCCACATCTCAGGAGAGACTGGGCTGGCCTAGAACTCCAGGAGACACACTGGCTGGGTCTTAGGGATATGCAAGTAAGCGATCAGAAGTCACGGCAATGCCAGAAGATTGCCATGAATTAATTCATCAAAACGCAATGTGGGAGTGGCACATGTTGCAAATACCATGGGGATGCTGGGCAAATATACTCTGCCTGGGGTCAGTGGGGGAAGGTTTTCCTGAGGCTGCTACATTTGAGCTAAAACTTGAGGGGGTTAGAGAAAAACAAGAGGTGACGGGATGGAAGGAGGCATTCGGAAAGTGGAGGAACTGCCATTCTTTCCACTACTGAGTACAGACCGCAAGCCAGACGCAGTACCAGGCGTCAGAGACCCAAAAGTGAACTTTCTGAGGTTTGCAGGAAACCGTGGGAGAAATGGTAGCGGACTGAGAAATATATACTGTGAACGCCCATGTGGCCACTTAGCAAACAAGCTTTTGAAAAGCAGCTCCTTCATAACCCAGAAGCTACCTACATACCAATGTCAAATACAGACATATACTTTGTCATGTTTACTCCTTCAAGATTCCCTGGCACTGGTATGTATACCACAGGGAAAAAAAAAAATCCAAACAGGAAATTGTGCTGACAATCCAAATACTCAAATAATATTCATCAGGCATGGAGTCCATGCAAAATGCCTACTAAGTGCTCTTTGTGAATTAAAGAGGCTTGTGGGTGGGTGGATTTGAGGTTATATAAATCAATATGATATTTTGCATAAGTTACTTTGCAGACAAGACCCTATCAATGATAAAAAATAATTTTAAATAGCACAGATATTATTTTAAACAGATCTGAGGGGTTTCTTGACAACTAAGTCACTATACACTAGTGGTTACCTGGGAGGCAGGACAGCCTGGGCAAGCTGCCCAACAGGCTTCTTCAGAGCAAGACAAGAATCAGAAAGCATCTTTTCACCTGAGAAAACTTAAACTAAAAAGCAAAAATGAACTAAGGGCAAGAGTGAGATAATTTATACTACGTATAAATGACCAGAAATCACTGATGGTGACTAGCACTTACTTGGAGTTCACAAAAACATATGTGTGTATATGGTGTGTATGAAAGAATCTAAGGATGTTACACTTCTTGATAGGTAATTATTTCAGAAAGCAGATCCACTGGCATGGGAGGCAGGGTGTCCCTTTACCTGGAAAGTATTGAAGATCATAGGACACCACTGCATGCCCAGGGCCTGGCAAAGAGTATGTGCTTGTGGATGTTTGTTAAATGAGCAAATGAATGGAGGTGTGAATAAGGAATGAATGAAATTCCAGCTGCTCTGATGACTACAAAGATAAATAAGGCACAATTCCTGACATTGAATGCTTTGGATGGAAAAGTACAGAATAAATAGTGGCTGAATAAACTTGAGCTGCTTCAGCTGCCAATAAAGCCTTGACATCAGAGCAAGGCCTATTTTTGTTATGCAGACACAGTGGAAGGAAGGAAAGATACGGAGGAATGAAGGGATAAAGAAAAGAAGGAAAGGAGTCTGCTAAAGACCCCGTTGACTCCAAATCCGCCTAGATTTCCACTGTATCTTCCTTTCGAGATGTCTCCTCGCAAGTTTAATTTTGACCTAAAATGTTTTAGCAAAAAACAGCCAACATATTTTGCCAAGATATCACTTATATAGTTTAAAAGAATGCTTTCTAGGTATAAAATTACATGTGTGGGAGCCCCACCACTCAAAAACTCTAAAGCTCACTTTCCCTTTGGAAAATAATTTAGCATCTAGGTCACAGCTCCCTGCACACGCCTAACTCAAACTGACTCCAAAATACAGCACCAACATCGACTAATTAATCCCCAGGACAATACAGGGAAGTTCTGGTAAACTCTGGGCAGCTCCACAGCTTTCTTTTTAAGAAAGAAATCCTCTTTAAGAATCTTCTTTTTTTTTATTTTTTGAGACATAGCCTCAAGCTGTCACCCTGGGTAGAGTGCTGTGGCATCACAGCTCACAGCAACGTCCAATTCCTGGGCTCAAGCGAGTCTCCTGCCTCCACCTCCCAAGTAGCTGGGACTACAGGCGTCCGCCACAACGCCCGGCCATTTTTTGGTTGCAACCGTCATTGTTGTTTGGCAGCCTGGGGCTGGATTCGAACCCTCCAGCTCAGGTGTACGTGGCTGGCACCTTAGCCCGTTGAGCCACAGGTGCCGAGCCATGAATCTTTAAGAATCTTCTTCCTAGGCTTCCTCTGATCAACACACTCCCCCACATACTCCCTCAAAAAAAGCAAGACAAACAACAACCACCTCCTGGGAAAGTGGCAGTGGTGGTGGCCGCTCCGTTATCTCCTCCTCTTCCCTCTTCATCCCCTTCCTCCTCCCCCACCTTCATCAAAAGCTGAGCTGTTTACCCTAGGTGGTAACTACCAGACTCCCTGCCTATAATTCAGCACCAAGGACACCTCCTGCACTTTTGAAAATTGCTAGAGACAGGATATCCTATTACAGATGAAAGTTTTAGTCGACCGACCCACCAAGGAAAGTATCCCATCCCAAACAGAATTTCAGTGATAACCTTCACTCACAGTTTAATATATTTAATTAATTATATTTACTGCCATTATATTAGTATCTTAATTCATATTTCTTAACTATGATTCATACTAAGACCACTGAAATTTTTTTATTCATACTATACAATAAAATATAGGCCAGGAAACAGTGGCTCACACATGTAATCCTAGCACTTTGAGAGGCTGAGGCAGGAGGATCAATTGAAGCTAAGAGTTCAAGATGAGCCTACACAACACGGCAAGATCCTGTCTCTACAAAATATTTTTAAAAATTAGCTGGGCACAGTGAGCAGTGTCATGCCTGTAATCCCAAAATTTGGGGAGACTGAGGTGGGGGGATCACTTGAGCCCAGGAATTTGAGGTTCTAGTGAGCTATCATCATGCCACTCTAAACCAAACCAAACAAAATAATATAAAATCAATGGCACAGGTGTCTAGGTGTATGGGACTTAGGGGGTGTACAAGGATTGGGGGCTATTTTCCACTCAGCCATCTTTCTGCTAAGTTTTGCCCAAATATGAGGAAATCGGCTTAATGGTAAGTTTTTATTCTCTCCTGAGAAAATTTCCCCTGTCGATAAAGTTTGTTGAAAGTAAGGTTTTGAAAGAACATCTCTTTGGGGATTTATTATAAATTAACAACTTACAAAACTTTTGTTATCCCCTTCTCCCAACCCTAAGCTCAACCTTAATAAGTAACAGCTTTCGCTTTTGAGCACCCACTGTGGTGCTAAGCCCTCATCACTTATTATTAGCTCTCAGAGTCACTCTGTAATGTCGGTAATGTTAATCTTACTTTTATAGATGAGGAAACAAAAGCAAAAACAGTGAAGAGTCCTGCCCAAGAGCACACAGCTGGCAAAATAAGAATTTGCATCTGTCCTGTCTAACGCCAAAGCCCCCCTGCCCCTCCCTGAACTTCCTAAAAGTCATTGACTGCACGTGGGTTGGTGCCTGAAAGAACCAGCTACGTACGAAGGACTATGGGCATTTCACCACCCTACGACAGCAACCTCATTTTTCTATTTTTAGTAGAGACAGAATCTTACTCTGGCCCAAGCTGATCTCAAACCTCTGGCCTCAGGTGGTCCTTTCACTGTGGCCTCCCAAAGTGCTCCCACTCTGCCACCTGGGTTAGAGTGTGGTGATGTCATCACAGGGCACCGCAGCCTCAGACTCCTGGCCTCAAGCGATCCTCCTGCCTCAGGCTCCAAGTAGCTGTAACTACAGGCACATGTCACTACACTCAGCTAAATTTTTTCTATTTTTTTTGGTAGCGACGGGGTCTTTCACTTTCTCAGACTGGCCTCAAATTCCTGGCCTCAAGTGATCCTCCCATCTTAGCCTCCCAAAGAGCTAAGATTATGGGCTCCAGCCACTGCCCCCAGCCAAAAATGTAGTCTTAATTCCAGGCAGTTGCATACCTGCTTGTCCAGGGGACCAGGAAGATATCTACTAAGGCTCAAGCAGGGCTGCTAAAACATCCAGACGGTATTACAGCTCAGCCCTTATCCTCTAAATCACAGCTTCTTGCTCCTCACAGCCAAGAACATGTCACACTATCCCCTATTGTTTCCCACACTCTGAAGCTGGAGGAAAGTTATTTGACAAGTGCCTAAATAGTGCAGCTAATGCATCTGGAATGGCTGTCCTCACACCTTGACTCTATAAACCTCAAATGACCCCCCCAATTCCTTTAATGGCATAGCAAAATCAATAAAATAGTTTCAAAAAGGCAATTTAATCGATGTTGCTTAAATTGAAACACCGGCATACACACGCATGCCTTATATAAATACATATCCTTAGCCCTTTTAGAAATAGTGGATATGTCACAAAACCAAATAATCAATAAGTAAGGGGCGAAACTCCATGATGGTGGGAGCCACACTCCAGGGGACAGCAAAGTTTGTTTGGGACACTCAGGAGAATGCCACAGCCTTCATGTTTGAAATTCCTGTTAGCTGTTTCAACTTTGATTTTTATGAATTTTGATTCAGTCTCTTGTCTTATTTTACCTGTAGCATAGAAGAAAATTTAATAAAGCCAGAAGAAAGTTTCAGAAAGCCATACTTGCAAAAGCCAGGGCTCTGCAAAATGACAGAGCCAGGGACAACAGAAAAGTGACACTTGGTGGTCACAGCTGCTTTAGTGGCCTTGCTCATAGTAAAGTCGATATTTCTACATGGCCATGACCCCCAGGGTTCCCACAATGACAGCGGTCATGGAGGTCATTCCCTTGTTGCTTCAAATACCCTCATGTCTGCAAAGCACTCTTAACACCTTGAGGTTTTGTATGTATTATACAATATTACAGTGTCCTCAAAGTCACAATTTTTTTTATTTGCTTCCATTTCTAGCAAGGTGATATAGATCCACCTAAAATTAGGTAGACTTCACCAAGATGGTGTTACTGTTGCCAGAAATAGTCTCAATGTGGCTGTAGCTCCTGGGCTCCACTAGAAAGTTAACAAGAAATTAACAAAGAGTAAGAAGCACGAACTTTCAAATGGCTGACTAGGCAATACCAGAACAGTCGCAAAAGCAGACACTAAATGCCACCTCAAAGGCATCCTAGTGTTACGAATACTGATCCAGAGGAATTTGCTGATAGTAGCCCACATTTAGAAACACTGACAAGAATCTCGTGAGGCTTCAGAAATCTTCATTTCATTTCATCAGTCCCAAATCATCACTGTGGAAGTTAGGCACTTTGCATGGGCCCTCTTTGTAGGGGCATCTTACCCAAGCATAGGAGGTTCAATGACAATTAAGACTCATTTCCCAATTAGATTAACTGCAATAGGCTGGAAAAATAGGGTCCATATTTTTCATTTATTTACAGTTTTTAAAACATGGGTTATTATTATTAAAACATACAAATAGTGTCAAATATTTTCAGACCATGAAAACAATTCACACTTTGCCCATTTAAGGTTTCCCCCCTGAGTTAAAGATTGAAATATGACTCCAATCCCATCATTACTTGTAGCCCATAGGACACATTTGTAGTCACTCCAGCTCATTCAGACAGCATTGGAAGGAACTGCTGTGAATTTTACAGAAGTCGTTGCTCTGTGACAAAGTTCACAGCTCCCCGCACCACCTGCCTCCAATTCCCACCAGAAGCCATCATTCCTGATTAAAGCAAACACTGTCAAGGTGGCCGCGGCCAGGGCCGTTGCAGTCCCCTCTGGAAACATTGCCAGAACAGATTTCTGATTGGGTCATCCTAGGTCACAGTATCGGCGGGTGGACAAAATGTAGTGAAATTTTTATGGGCCACTAGAGACATATTGGATAGGCACAAACAAGTGCTGTCCAAGAGCGCAGTCGGCTTTGAGTTCTTTAGGAAACTCTTCAGCATGTGGAAACCCCCCCAAGATGCCTTTGGCCTCCTTTGAAGCCTGTTGTCCTCAGTCTTATCACCCCTCTTGGCGGCCCAGACAGTGAAGCCTATTCTCTTTCAGCTTCAAGCTTTGAACAAAGGAATTTTCACAGTGGATCTCTCTCTGCTTTGTTTAAACCAGCAAGACCTCTGCAAAGAAGACAGGGTGGGTGGTGTGGGGATAGGCAGAGGGGCAGTGGTCTTTGCAGAAACTGTTATCTTTCCCAAATGTCTATTGACCTCCAACAGGTATGAATTAAGTTTGAGGAAAGACATATGCATGTGTGTAATGATTATGTGCACGTCACATCATGGAGGGCCCTGAACATCCTGAAAAGAGGGTGAGATCTGATCCCACTGGTGCCGGGAAGCCACTGAGGGGCTCTCAGCAAGGGGGAAGCTGCTCTCGGCTTCCTATGGGTTTGGGAACATCGTCAGTTCGGGGCATGTGCAAAAAGGCTCCTAAAAACTATAAACAGCCTTCCCATACCCATATGACTTTAGTGTGGAAACCAGAAAGACTTTACCCTTGTTAATCCCAGTTCTATTACATTTCCGGGCCTTGGATCTCTTCTCTGAACTTCAGTTTCCTCATAAATGAAATGGGAAAAAGTGTTTGTCATGTACATGGGTCATTACGATAGTGTTTCCTAACAATGAAATACGGATGTCTGTCTCAAAACTTTTGTAGTGACCTACATACCCAACCACACATAAGCAAGCAGGGCTTTTTTAAAGTGGTATCTGAGGGAATATGATTTATGCTGTAGGCTTCAAAACTCTCTTGACATATTTTCAGAAGAAGAGACATTTCCAGTTCCTCAGTTTCATAATGAAAGGCTCCAGCTCCTTGAGAACTCCCCAAAGACAGCTTCCCGCATCACTGATGGACTAATTGATAAGCAGAGGAATTTTGTTTTAAAAATAATGTTTTGGCTCAGCACCTGTGGCTCAACGGGCTAAGGCGCCAGCCACGTATCACTGAACTGGCGGGTTCGAATCCAGGCCGGGCCCGCCAAACAACAATGACAGCTGCAATCAAAAAATGGCCGGGCGTTGTGGCGGGCACCTGTAGTCCCAGCTACTTGGGAGGCGGAGGCAGGAGACTCGCTTGAGCTCAGGAATTGGAGGTTGCTGTGAGCTGTGATGCCACAGCACTCTATCCAGGGTGACAGCTTGAGGCTCTTTCTCAAAAAATAATAAGAATAATAATGTTTTGATTTAGGGT
>CAUYON010097457.1:0-12869 GCA_963573935.1 Arctocebus calabarensis | reverse complement strand
GTAGTAAGCAGACTTCTTAGTCTGTCCTTTTCCTTTTTCAACCAATAAATTACTTAAAATTTTACTGTATGAAAATCTTAGGGCTGTGCCTGTGGCTCAGTGAGGAGGGCGCTGGCCCCATATACCAAAGGTGGTGGGTTCGAACCCAGCCCCAGCCAAACTGCAACAACAACAACAAAAATAGCCGGGTGTTGTGGCGGGCGCCTATAGTCCCAGCTCCTCTGGAGGCTGAGGCAAGAGAGTCGCCTAAGCCCAAGAGCTGGAGGTTGCTATGAGCTGTGACACTACGGCACTCTACTGAGGGCAAAGTGAGACTCTGTCTCTTAAAAGAAAAAAGAAAATATCAAATAAAAAAGGACAAAGATAGGTTATAGTTGATAATTGTAATTTTTCATTTGCTTGGTCCTTATATTCTTCTCTGTGGAGTCCTGTGGAAGAACAAGGGGCTGATATGGAGGAATTAATTCAGCCGCTAAAACGCTGAATGCTGTGTGACGTTAACCAATTCACTTGCTCTCCTCCATCTCAAATTATTCACAGCTGACAGCAACCTCCAGCTCGCCCTTCTCTCTAGTTCTTATACATTGTGAGCCAGTGAACGAGTCCACTCACTGTATCCAAACTCTACCTAATTTCACTGGCTTCTATCATGTCCTTGCTCAGCATTTCAGACAAAATTCAATCCTATGGCCTACAATAAGGCAGCCACACCCAAGCCCCAGCTAGGGCCTTTTCTGAGCCCAGCCCACAGGCTCTGTCACTCAACCCTTCAGGATACCTACTGAATTCCCATAGCTACCTCTGCCCATCAGGCATAATGCGAGGGTCCTTGGCAACACAAAGGCTATATCCACCACATTCCCAAGAAAAATCTCTCCTACACCCTGCTCTTGAACAAGAAGTCAGCCTCTTCTACCACATACACAATCCTTGCCTCCGTGTCAAAGAAAGAGGTACTCACCACCTCATCAGCTATGAAGTCTATGAATCCTGGGAGAATCAGGAAGTCGCTGTGAAGACAGAAAGGGGAGGGTTATTCGTGGGGTGGAGTGACCCACAGGGCCCCTGCCAGGGAAGGTAGCATGGGTATGGAGAAAAGACCAGAGGAGCACTGGCTGGAACCCTCTGATCCCTGCTGCCCTATCAGGGCTGAACTTGCCCCGTGCTGTCCACTAGTGTCTTTCTGACTCTAGCCCAGAGATTTAGAGTCAAAGACAGTTGAAGGCCTGTGTAGCTGAGGGTGCCATCAAGGCAACTGGCCCAAAACATCCATTGCCTTCAGGGCTCAGAGTTTACCAAGTGCCACATACATCAGATATAGTGTCTGCCTTTGACAACTTCTCAATTTTTATTTATTTATTTATTTATTTATTTTTGAGACAGAGTCTTACTTTGTTGCCCTCAGTAGAATGCTGTGGCATCATAGCTCGCAGCAACCTCAAACTCTTGAGTACAAGCGATTCTCTTACCTCAGCCTCCTAAGTAGCTGGGACTACAGGGGCCTGCCACAATGCCTGGCTACTTTTAGAGACAGAGCCTCCCTCTTGCTCAGGGTGGTCTCAAACCTGTGAGCTCAGGCAATCCACTGCCTCGGTCTCCCAGAGTGCTAGGATTACAGGCATAGCCTCCCAGAGTGCTAGGATTACAGTCATAAGCCACCGCACCTGGCCTAACTTCTCAGTCTTGATAGGTAGAGAATTAAACACAGGGAAGGAACCCAAGAACAATCCTGTAGTGCAATATGGCATGAACATAACTCAGCACAGGACAAGTTGCATACCACAGTGCCTGGGCTGCTGAGTTACACAAGGTTCAGAAAGCATGGACAGACCTCAGGAGGCCAAGCAGAGGGCATGTTCTGACAGAGCAGGCACTTGGGACTGGGGTAACCAATAAATATGGTTGGGATGAGAGAGGGGAGGAGGAAGGTCCTGCAGGACATGGGGCCCCAGTAAAGTGTGGCAGCTGCCAACACTCTCGTGGTGCATCCCAGAAGGGGAGGCCTGCACTGGCACATCTAGGTGCAGTGCCATAGCCCAGGGGCCTCACAGGCTCAAGCTGCCTGAAATCACAGCAGGCCTTGACAGACACACCCAAAAACAAATACTCTCTGCTTCAGGAACACTCTGAACTGGGCTAAGCAAAGCAGCAGGCATCCCTAGTGCAGGAAGGAAAAGCCGTAGGGTGGATGGGAAGGGGTCATTAATCTGCTCCAAGGCCTAGAGAAACTACTAGGACTTTCCCCAGAAGGCTTCAGTGAAAGACATGCAAGATATACTCTTTCCTATCACCAAACCCACCAAGGAAACAAAGAATTTCAGCTGTTCCCACTCCTTGGCAGTCCTTCTTCTGCATAGCAAGAAGGCTTTAGTGGCTCACTTAGATGCCAGAGAGGAAATGCTGGTATCTGGAACTCTTCGCATTTTCTGGGTATTATATACAACTATGGCAGGCAGGAGGAGATGGTCCTGAGGAGTGACTGGGTACCCAATGTTTAGAGACTCTGCCTACCAAGCAGAAGTGCTTATAAGCCAAGGTAGGGATGGCAGGAGACAGGCCAGGGATGCTCTTGGTTGGCCTGCATCCCCTTTCCACCCACTCCTGATGCTCCTTCCTGGCAGGGACACTATCCTGCAGCCAGTAGTCAGCGTTAGTGCCAGGCCTGCAGCTGGCAGGATAACTGGCCTAGGGCCCATGAGAGAAGGCAAACTAAGCCAGAGGCAGACCAGTAGGTCTCCATCCTCCTCCAAAATCCTGCATGGGATGGGTTTGGGGGTGGTAGTCACAGTGTGGGGTACGAGGGGGGCACCATACCAACCTGTGGGCAGACAAGTACACAAGTGGACGGAGGGCTGGACTGGGAAGTGGAGAAAAGGAGCCAGGCCTGTGACCACCCAGCCCAGCCTCTCCCGGGGAGCAACACTCAAGCAGCTGCCACAGCCCCGTATGCCCTCGTGGTGAGGCTGGGAGAGGGTGTCCTGGACCAATCGCTAGGAAATCTTCCCAGGACGCCCACAAGTTCGTACTCGCCCCAAGGCCCCTCCATGCCCATGAGAGGAGAAGGAGGGCAGGCCAAACCTAGGTCTGGCCTGAAACGGAGCAGGGCGCTGAGGGCCGCGATGTCACTGTGCCACGTCCCTCTGCTCTCAGCGCGGGCCTCCTTCCTTCCCCTGGCCATCCCCCCAGCCCGCCACCCCCTCCAAGTCACTCAAACTGGGCCAGGAAACGTGGCGCCTGCGAGCGGAGAGCTGTGCGCTCTCAGGGCCGGGCCGGGGGATCCCAGGCGTTGATGCGCGCACCGAGTGGGGCCTCGACTCCCCGCGCTTACTTGTAGGTGAGGCCGTCGGCGTTGGCGAAGAGCTGCTGCGCGGTGAGCCCATCCTCGGGCACGTAGCCGGTGCCGCCGCTGATTAGGTAGTCCGCCATGCTGCTGGGAGACCCCGCGACCCGACATAAACACCAGTGCGGGCCACCCCGCTGCTGCTGCCACCGCTGCTGTGGCTGCCGCTGCTGCTGACGCCGCGCGGCGGACACGCTGCTGCCGCCGGCCGGGAGGGCCGGGGGCGGGGGCTGCGGCAGCCGCGGGGCGGGCCCGGGCACCGCCTTCCCCTCCCGCCCCGCCCCCGAGACCGCCTCCGCCCCGCGCCGCACAAAGGGCCCAGCCGAGCCTGGCCCAAAAAGCGGCTGTCGTAGCCGCCGCCGCTGCGATGGTGCGCACGCCTCGGGCCTCCTGCAGTGGCACCGCCACCTGGTTCGCCGGGTTTTAGGGAGTCCGGGGGGAGGGGACTGAGCCAGGCCTGGACACGCCCCCTCGGCCGCTCCTCTTGGCAGCGTTCCCGGACCCGCGGCAGCGTGCCTCCTGGGTTTGCTGCCAGCCTGAGCCACCCCAGGCCGCTGGGCCCCAGCCAGCTTGAGTCCCCTCCTGCCCTACTCCCCACACCCAGGGGTACCTCTAACAAGGTTCTACCTTTCCGCAGTACTAATCCCTGGACCCTATCAAGGCCTGGATCCCTGAGAAACTGGTCTGAGCTCACAGATCCCAAACACATAGGAGTTTGAAGTTGGACCCCCTATGCCCACCCGGACATCATGTCTATGAGCCCCAGTATTCTTAACAATGACACTCCTTGAACTATGGGTGGCCTTGGAGCCCTCTGCAGTTGACAAAGCATTTTCCATAATGATCCCATTCACTTCACGATCAATTAATTGCCAATTAGGTATTCCCCCACTTTACAGATGCAAATCTACCGCTCAGAAGGGGAGAAGGGTACTGCATTGAACTCTGGTCCAATGCTTCAGTCAGACCGCCCTGTCCCCAGCTCAGAAAACGGTGTAGATACCAGGGATTCTAACCCCAAAGAGGAAAGTTTGTTTTTATTTGAAAGGGTAGGCTGGTGGTAAGATGAAGGTACCCTTACAGGCCTAGCTTAGACAAGTATGAATAGAAATGAGAACAGGCTAGGGAACTTCTGAAAAATTCCCAAAGCAGAAGTTGGTGGCCCTGGGTGCCCAGCAAGACCCAAATTTCTACATGAGGGGTGGGGGGCAGTAAGATAAGGCAGCAAATTGATCCACATGGGGAAAGGCAGGATGAAGGGAGGCAGGCCCTTCCCTCTCATGTGCCAGAACTGCCAGTGTTCCTCCTTGACCAAAAGCTAGAGAGTGGGTCCCCAAACTCCACAGCCTCATCCTAGTGTCCTCCTGTGGTCTCCACAACTCACTTCTTGGTGAGGTGAGAGAACACGGTGGGGCAGGGACACAGTCCTCTCCTTGGCCTGGTGGCTGTCTGTGGCCCTGGAGGCTGTTTGTTTACCTCTCAGTAGTGTGGTTACAGGCAAGCCCAGGGGATGTTTGGCCTCTAAGCTACAAGGCTCTCTCTGGGATGCCCATTCCCCTCTATGATCCCCCGGGATCCTGCCAGGAAAACACAGCCTGTTCCATCTGTGTGCAGAGGGGAGGCTTCCCAAGGAGCTCAAGCCGTAAGGCCAGTTTGGCAGAGTGTGAGAAGAGACTTTACCTCTCACTGTGAGACAGTGACATCACATTCCCCCTAAACTTTCCTCCCCACCAGTGAAGCCCACAGAAGTGTTCCTGATGGGAGCCTCTGGCATTGGAAGGGAGGGAGTAGTCATGCTGGGGTGCTCTGCTGAGTGAGGGCTTGGGCCATCTTGCTAGGGTGCCTGGGAAGAACCTCTGAAACTTCAGTATTCACAGAGCCAGGCAGGGAGCCCAGGCCATAAGGGGAAAGGCAGGAGAGTATCCTGGCTGCCTGGAGCAAAGTGGTGAGACTCTGGCCATTCGGGGTTGCCCTAGGGTACCTTTCTGGCTATAGAAGGCCAAGTTTATCCAGTTGCAGGCACAGAGCAGAGGCTGCCCCAGTGGTCTCTCTGCATCTCTAAGGAAGCTGCTCTGGGTCACCATCCCCTATAGCATGGGTCCAGAATGTCTAGGTTACTATTCAGGGTTCCCCCAGGGCTGGGGCCCAAAAGAATAGCTAGGTTCTGCCATCTCAGGTGACCTTAATGTGACATATTACTAGCCTAGTACTCTGGGACCCAAAGGAAGAGCCTGCCAGGCCAAGTTGAGGGAAGTGTCACCTTCTCAGTGATTACAGAATTCAGGACCCCATTCCCTTTTTCTTGCTCCCCCAACCCCTCATTGTGACCTGTGTCAGTTTGCCTCCTTACTCTAAGCTGCAGGTTCAGCCCTGAGCTAGGCTGTCCTTTTCCAGGGACGCTGTTAATCCACCCCCCCCACCCTTTTCCTCCTCTCTCTTCCTGATCTTCCCCAGCTGCTTCCTCCATGGGGAGGAGACACCCAGGCAACCAGTGGGCCTCAGCCTGAGGAAGAGCTGCTGGTCCCCTGAGACTCCTCACTTCACAGCCAGCTGTGGGGGTAGGAGAGCTGCTCTAAGCCCCTTCCTCAAGCTAGTAGAGAAGTGGTGCCCAGCTAGGTACAGAGGGCCAGGTAGGGAGCCAGACATCTCTACCTGGCCTGGAGCTTTTTGAAGGAACAAGATTTCAAAACACTGGAGGGGAGAAGAGGTAATAACATTAACACTGTTAAGCTAGAACAGGGTCATGGTTTGCCCAAGTTCACAAGCCAGAGAACACTAACACTGGACTCAAACCTAGCATTCTCCCCATGGAACCCTGTCCTCTTCCCACAGCTCCAGGTTGGTAAAGGCAGATGGAGGTCTAGCAGGCAGGTTTTGAATTGCATTATATCACCTGGCTGGGGCTCAGGTTTACACAGATTCTTCTGAGCCTAAATGTGGGTGTGGGATAGGGATGGTCCCTTGCTGCAGAAGTACAACCTGGAAAAAAGGTACACCTGCAAGCCCCTGGCATGAGCTCTGAAGCAATGCCTTTGCAATAACTGCTCTAATTACCCATCCAGCCTGCAAATGCCCCAGCCTGCCTCCTCTGCCCCTACCCTTCCTAATCACCCTGGGCCCTGATAGGAGCTGGATTTCTAGGATAGGAGGAAATAGAGAGGTTGCCTAAGCCTGTGTCAATTCTAGAGAGGCCTTCTAGGACAGAAGGGACCAGGTTTCACCAGGCAGACTGGCTGCCCTGCAGCCCCTTAAGCCGTTAAAAGTTCTTACATAAGCAGCCAGCCCCTGGGCAGAGCTGCCAAGCTAATTCCCCCAGACCACCCCCCCCAAACCGAGACGTCAGGTCACCTCCCCATGCTGCTGAGCACTAGCAGATGGGGCAGAGAAAGAAGTCCAAATCCCCTGGACCGGAAGGACAATGGGATTGCATTTCAAGCTGCGATGCAATCCAGAGATTAGCCGCTGTCTCCTTTTCAGCCAGTACCTCTGGGGCCCAGCTCACTGTCCCACTCTCCCTCCAGTGCCCCTCATGCACACCCCAGTAAGGGGACCTGAGTCTTCAGAGAGAGCTTGAGATGAGCTGCTGACCTCAGTGCATGGTGAGGAGGGGACAGTGTCCTCACCTGGCCCTGCAGAGGTCACCCATCTGGACACCTACTCCTGCCAGTAAGACTAGTGAAGATAGTTCTGGGAGGAAACAACTAAGGAGGAGTAAGCAAAGTTGGCCAGGGACTCCAAAAAATTATCTGAACCCCACGAGTTGGAGCCACTTGGACTGGATGCCTTTGGGTGTGTAATCGAGGTCCGATCCACCACTAAGATTTTAAGGAACGTTTAAACCACTTGCTCGCTCCCTCTCCCCTGCTCTCCTGTGGAACGCAACACCGAATCCTTTGCACAGTATCAGCCTGGATCCCCCAACCAAAGCCCGGAGCGTGGCGTTTCAGGAAGTTAGAGGTTGAGGCGGTAGTAGAGGAAGGGATAGGGGGACCTGCCCCTCCCCTCTCCCGCAGCGCCGCGGGTTCCCGGAGCCGCCGCGCCCTCCTAAGTCGCCCGCCCCGGATGCGCCCCGCGCGCTCTGCCCTGGGCGTCACCTCTCGGGCTCGTAGCCGGCCTGCAGCAGGCGGGCACTGTACCGCTGCGCCGCTGTCTCGTGTCCTGAGTGTGGCCGGACTCCGGGCTCCAGAACAGCAGCGTCTCCGCCTCCAAGCACCGGCGGCGAAAGCGGCTCGGACCCAGATGACAGAGCGAGCCGCCACTCCATGCGGAGGTCGCGGCTCAGGGAGGGTGGGAGCCTCTCCGCGTGGAGGCTCCCGGGCCCCGCTGGGCAGTGCGCGCAGCCCAGTCGGGTCCCGCGGAGGGGGCGGGGCGTGGCGGGCGGGGCGTGCTACGGGGGCGATGTCCAGGAGTGCGCCCGGCTCAGCCCTTGGCTCTCTGCACTTCCCTCTGCTGTACGAGTAGAGGGGGACTCAAAGTGTCTCTCCCATCCCTGGTTCCCCAAGGTTAATCCGAAGACCGAGGGGATGTGTCTCCAAGGGTGGTATTAGAAAGGTCCCTCGCCCCACTTGCCCTCCGTCCAGACCTTCCAGTTTTTCCTAGTCCAGTCTGAGGAAAGCTAGAAGAGGAAGGGAGCGCGAAGTGATTCCAGAGGCAGGGGTTCTCCTGTTGTCTCCCCACCCCTTCTCTCCAAAAAATAGAAAAATTAGCCAGGCAAAGCGGGGCATGCCTGTAGTCCCAGCTACTTGGGAGGCTGAGGCAGGAAGATCACTTGAGCCTAGAAGTTTGAGGTTGCAGTGAGCTATGATGATGCCACTGCACTCCAGCCTGGGCGACAGAGCAAGGCTGTGTCAAAAGCAATTTTAAAATAAAAATAAAAAGTTTGGGCTGGGCGCAGTGGCTAATGCCTGTAATCCTAGCAGCCTGGGAGGCCGAGGTGGATGGATTGCCTGAGCTTACAGGTTCGAGACCAACTTGAGCAAGAGCAAGACCCCGTCCCTGAAAATTGCCTGGCGTTGTAGCAGGTGCATATAGTCCCAGGTATTTGGGAGGCTGAGGCAAGAGAATCGTTTGAGCCCAAGAATTTGAAATTGCTGTGAGCTATGACGCCACAGCACTCTACCGAGGGCGATAAAAAGAGACTCTGTCTCAAAAAAAAAAAAAAAGTTCATGGGAAATTGAATTGAAAGATAAAAATACCAGCCTGAGCAAGAGCAAGACCCCATCTCTACAAAAAATAGAAAAATTATCCGGGTGTGGTGGCACACCTACTTGGGAGGTTGAAGCAGGGGATCACTTGAGCCTGGGAATTTGGGGACTACACTCTAGCCCAGGTACAAAATGAGACCTTGTCTCAAAATAAATAAATAAGTAAATAAAATAAGCTTATGTTTGTTTCTAGGGTGGCATCTGTGGTTCAAAGGAGCAGGGCGCCGGCCCCATATACCAGAGGTGGCAGGTTCAAACCCAGCCCCAGCCAAAAACTGAAAAAAATTAAAAATAAATAAATTAATTAAAAGCTCCTCTTTAAAAAAAAAAAAGCTTATGTTTGTTTCTCAACATAAGCTCTGTCAAGTTCAAGACACTTTTGTAAGTGATAATATCAGCCATTTAGCCCATACCTGAAGAACTGAGCGTCCTGGGAATTTAACCATGTCAATTCAGTCAGAAAAAATGGGTGCCTTTTACATATTTTGAAAGATTAAGGAACAAAAAGAAGTCAAAAGGAGCCAAATGAAGACTGTAAGGTGGATACCTAAAGATTCCCATGAAAGTGTTCGCAAAATTACCCTCATTTAATGAGAGGAACAAACAGGAGCATTGTCATGATGGAGAATGATTTGCTAGTAAAGATTTCCCAGGTGTTTTTCTATTAAAGCTTTGGCTAACTTTCTTGAAACACTCTAATAATAAGCAAATGTTGTTTTTCTTTGGTCTACCAGAAAGTCTGGTAGCAAAATGTCTGGAGCATCACAAAAATCTATTGCATGACTTTTGCTCTTGACTTTTTTGCTTTTCCTTTGACTGAACCACTTCCAACTCTTGGTAGCCATCACTTTGTGCTTTGTCTTCAGAATCATGCTGGTAAAGCCATGTTTCATCTCCAGTTACAATTCTTCAAACAGAGGCTTCAGGATATTGATCACACTTGTTGAAAATCTACACTGAAAGCTCTGCTGTCTGCAGCTGATCTGGTGCAACAGTTCTGACACCCACGGTGTGAAAAGTTTTGCTCAATTTTAAGTTTTCAGTTAGAATTGTGTAAGCTGAGTGGCTTGTGTAGGATTGAGATGGCTATGGCTGTTGTTTCTGCTGTTAATCATCATTTCTCTCCCATTAGCATGCAAACAAGGTTAATTTTTTGCTTTCAAATTGATGTTGGTGGTTTGATACTGCAGGCTTCCTCTTCAGCATCATCTTGTCCCTTCTTAAAATGAGTTATCCATTTGTAAACTGCCGATTTCTTTGGGGCATTGTCCTCATAAATTTTTCCTAAAGCACCAATGATTTCACCATTCTTCACCACAAATTTAATGTTTTTTCTTGTTTCAATTTTAGCAGAATTCATGTTCTGATAGGGTGCTCTTTTCATACTACTGTCTTATCCTTCTTAGTGCCTCAGACAAGATACTGTTCAGAAATGTTTTAACAAGTTAGTAGGAGTTTATCTTGGTGCAAAAAATGTTGAAATCCATGCATAGTTTTTTCAAAATATGCTTTTTTCATGAACTTTACAAATAATCCTCATATATCAAGGCAGTCTAGGGCCAGGTCCTGCAGTTAGGTGGGCCTAGGTTCAAATAGCGGCTTCTTACTAGATAATCGCCCAAGTCATAAACTCTCTCTGAGCCTTAATTTCTCTTTTTTCAATAGGGTTGCTTTTTTTTTTAATAAGGTTGCTTTATTCCTATTGCTATTGCTATTATTCCTATTGCTATTACTCCTAGGTACCTTTACATGTGTTTAAGATAACACATGTGTTTAAGATAACACATGTAAATGTACCTAGGAGGCGCTCAATAAACACAAGCAATGATCATTGTAAACTAAAATAAATAAGCTGTAAGCTGTATTTCAGGGTACAATGTAGCTAATTCCTGTATTTTCGACCCACAGTTATAAATAAAACATATAACTTTTATTACATATTCATTCAACAAATGTTTATTGGGCACCACCCATGTGCCAACTAGATGCTGAGAATACAATGGTGAACAAGATGGTCATTGTTTTCACTGTCAGGGGTCTTAAAGTACAGTGGGACAGAGAAAAAAACAGGAAAAATCAGAGTACAATTTGAGAAGGGTTCTGACAGGGACGGACACACTTCCACACAACCCAGATGCCTGGGCAATGCACAGACATGGCCAGATATTCCAAAAAAGAGATGAGTTAGGACCACTTTAAAGGCTCCTGAAAGTAGGCAGAGTATGATAAATAAATCGGCTTGGCGCCTGTGGCTCAATGGGCTAAGGTGCCAGCCACATACACCTGAGCTGACGGGTTCGAATCCAGCTGCAACCAAAAAATGGCCGGATGTTGTGATGGGCACCTGTAGTCCCAGCTACTTGGGAGGCAGAGGCAGGAGACTCGCTTCAGCCCGGGAATTGGAGGTTTCTGTGAGCTGTGATGCCACAGCACTGTCTCCAGGGTAAGAGCTTGAGGCTCTGTCTCAAAAAAATAAATAAATAGGGCGGCACCTGTGGCTCAGCGAGTAGGGCGCCAGTGCCATATACTGAAGGGTGTCAGGTTCAAACCCGGCCCCGGCTGAACTGCATCAAAAATTAGCCGGACGCTGGGGCGGGCGCCTGTAGTCACAGCTACTTGGGAGGCTGAGGCAAGAGAATTGCTTAAGCCCAAGAGCTGGAGGTTGCTGTGAGCTGTGACTCCACGGCACTCTACCAAGGGCAATAGAGTGAGACTCTGTCTCTACAAAACAAACAAACAAACAAACAACAACAAAAAAAAAACCAAAAACCCTACCCTTAAATAAAAAATAAATAAATGAATGAATGAATGAACACACATACATAATGACATAATGAGAGGCTTGAGTAGCGATGGCACTCACTACAGAGCAGCTCTGTCTTATCTGCAGAGCTTGTTGGTTACAAATGAGATTTGCCAGCAAACTATTCATTAAAACAACTATATTATGAAGAAATATAGGTCTAGGACCTCAGCATTTTATATAAAAGGATTGTACCTGCAGATATATCTAGACCAGTGGTTCTCTGTGGGACATTTGGCAATGTATGGAGATACTTTTTATTATCAAAATTAAGGGGCACTTTTCATGTCTATTAGTATGAAAAGAGCCCCTTAGTCTTTATAATATCTAAGGGGAGAAAGGATGTATTAGAAGCCCCTAGTGCATTGTTTTTCTTTTCTTTTCTTTTTGAGACAAACTGTCACTTTTATCACCCTTGGTAGCCAGCAACCTCCAACTCCTGGGCTTAGGTGATTCTCTTGCCTCAGCCTCCCAAGTAGGTGGGACCTACAGGTACCCACCAGGACATCCAGCTATTTTTTTTTTTTTTGGTTGCAGTTTGGCCTGGGGCTGGGTTCAAACCTGCCACCCTCAGTATATAGGGCCAATGCCCTATCCACTGAGCCACAGGTGCCACCCATAGTGCATTGTTTTTTAACATGTTTTTATCTCAGAGCACACTTGAACCTATAGTTAAACTTTCACAGCATACTTAAATTATGTTGATTAGAAAAAAAAAGAATATACTTACCATACTTTGAACTTCTTTCAAAGATAATTCAATTACTAATCTTTAAAATGTTTCATGGCACACCGGTTGAAAATCATTGCTCTAGCGTGTAGAGGCCAGGGGTGCTGCTAAACTTCCTGCACTGTACAGGGCAGCCCTTTATAACATAATTGTCTGCCCTACATGTCAATAGTGCTGAGATTGAGAGATCTCAGTCTAGAGGAATTACGGGAAGAAACTAACTAGACTAAAAACACTGATGTTTTTAATCTTCTTAAAGGCATCAGAACAAGGGACTGATCTTTTGTATATGAAAGAACTATGTATCCTCACCGGGCCTCAGTTTCCTCATCTGCGAAATAAGAGTATTGGTTAAGACAATGTAGCAAGTCCTTTCCAACTTGAAAAACGTATGTGAATGAAATATAGTTACAGGGCCAGGGGCCGTAGCTTGCCCCTATAATCCTATCACTCTGGGAGGCTGAGGCGGGTCGATTACTTGAGCTCACAGGTTCAAGACCAGCCTGAGCAAGAGAGAGACCTTGTCTCTACTAAAAACACAATAAAACTGAGGCAAGAGGCTCACTATGATGATGATATGGCACTCTACCCAAGGTGACAGCTTGAGACTCTGTCTCAAAAAAAAAGAAAGAAAGAAAAGAAAAAATATGGGACGAGTAACAGCTTCCTTGCGGCTGGGCACAGTGAGACTGGGGAGAGAGGACTTCAGGCATATCTGCCAGGCGGGATCTGCCCAGAAACTTCCCTTTGGGGACACAGGGAGACAGCGTGAGGCTTCTGGACACCCTGAG
>CAUYON010097455.1:0-10519 GCA_963573935.1 Arctocebus calabarensis | reverse complement strand
TTTTTTTTTTTTTTTTTTGAGACAGAGCCTCAAGCTGTCACCCTTGATAGAGTGCTGTGGCATCACAGCTCACAGCAACCTCCAATTCCTGGGCTCAAGCGAGTCTCCTGCCTCTGCCTCCCAAGTAGCTGGGACTACAGGCGCCCACCACAACGCCCGGCCATTTTTTGGTTGCAGCCGTCATTGTAGTTTGGTGGGCCCGGGCTGGATTCGAACCCTCCAGCTCAGGTGTACGTGGCTGCGCCTTAGCCTGTTGAGCCACAGGCGCTGAGCCAACATGAAGACCTTCGAAATAATTCTGCTAATAGAGGCCATACAGAAAAAGAGGATATAAAAAAATCATACCCTATCAATCTTCATCCATATAAAATGCTTCTATAGAATGCAAACTAATCTGTAATTGCAGCAAGCACATTAATGGTTGCTAGGGGAAGGGAAAGAGATTAGGGAGGAGAGAAGACAAGGGTTTACAAAGAGGTGTGCTTTATTGCCTTTCTTATTTTTTGAGACAGGGCTTTGTTCTGTTGCCCAGGCTAGGGTACAGTGGCAGCATTATAGCTTATTGCAACCTCAAGCTCCTGGGATCAAGGGATCCTTCTGCCTTAGCCTCCTGAGCGGCTGGGACTACGAGTACATGGTAGAGACACAGTCTTGCTATGTTGCTCTGTCTGGTCTTGAACTCCTGGCCTTGAGATGATCCTCCCACCAGCCGGTGGTGGTGGCTAATGCCTGTAATCCTAGCACTCTGGAGGGCTGAGGAGGGCAGATTGCTTGAGCTCAAGAGTTCAAGACCAGCCTGAACAAAAGTAAGACCCCCATCTGTACTAAAACAAGTAAAACTAGCCAGGTGTAGTGGCGCATACCTGTCGTCCCAGTTACTCAGGAGGCTGAGGCAAGAGGATTGCGTGAGCCCAAGAGTTTGAGGTTGCTGTTAGCTATGATGATGCCACAGTACTATAACTAGGGCAACAGAGTCTGTAGAAAATCTGTAGGTTATTCTTTAGGCTGAAGAGAAACAATATTCATAGAAACTCAAGCTCTTTTTTCTTCAGAACAGATAAATCTTTCCCCTTTCATTAAAGATATAATGAAAATGTGTATTAAATTTTGTAAAGAGGAACAGTTGTTAAGTTGGTAACCAAATTTTTTGAGGCTTTGCTTAGGGGGGGCTAAATTTAGAACAAAAGAAAACATACCAATAGAAATTCAAATTTTCAGACACAAAACGGAAGTTACAAACATCTATGTAAATAGAAAAATACTGCTTTTTTTCTCTTCATCTACACCATGTAGAAATATTGAAAGCAAAAGTGATAACTTTGTCTTGCAGGGTTCATAACATTTATGGATTAAATAGAGATGGCAATTTTAAAATTTAAAGGACAGGACCAGGGAGGTGAATGAGCCTATGTGGTTGTAAGGCTTCAGCACTGTACAAAAAGCAATTCAATATTAACTCCAAGTAGATTGTGAAAAGTTAAAGATGTATTTATTATGTATTGTAACTGCTAAAGCAAACATGTAAAATTAATGCAGGGAGCTATAACTAAAAAGCCAAAGATGACATTAAATTATAGAAGAGTATCTGAATAAACCAAAAGAGGAACAAAAAGCAGAAGGGACAGAAGAAACAAGTAATAACATGATAGACCTAGGAGCAGCTATTTCAATAATTAGATTAATGGTATAAACACTCCAATTAAAAAGGAGAATTTGTCAGCATGGATTAAAAAAATGCAAGATACAACTGTATGTTGTCCACAAGGGACACATTTTGAACATATAGATGCAAATGTATTATATTAAACAGACTCATTTACTTCAGCACACTGGAAATAAGTTGAACTTTCCTTAATCACTATGCCTGCCTGCAAGACAAGAAATAATTATACTCTGTCCACACTTACAGCAATTAAAAGTAATTAAATGATTATAATGGACTGTGCAAATACTGTTTGGTATTATTATTTCCTAATAATAATTGCTTTATATATATTATTTTATTCCAATCATTGTAATGTTTCTTTCTGAACAGAAACATTCTTTTTTCCCTTCTTAGAGAAGTCCTTAACAAAGAAGAAAAGAAGAAAAGAAGGGAGCATTCTTTTATCGATGTTTAAGGTAAGCATTTAGGTTACTCCTATTTTCCTGATTTATTTTTACTATATAGTATAGTAATTGAAATAGCAGTTTTGGAGTCAAATATACTTGGGCCATTATTGGCTCTGACATTTACTGAGTGTCTTTAGACAATTTTTAAATCCTTATTGATCTTCAATTCCTTCATCTGTAACATGAGTATAATACTGTATTGATTAAATAAAATAATATACCTAAAATACTTAGCACAGAGCCTGTTAGCTGGCTATGGTGACACACACCTGTAATGTCAGCTCCTTTGGAAGCTGAGGCAGGAGGATCACTTGAGCCCAGGAATACCAGCCCACACTGAAAAACATAGGGAGACTGCCTCAAAAAGAGAGCGAGAGAGAAAGATTTTTATATGTCTGTTGGCACTGTCAAGAAATTCATAATTAATTGTATTTTAATGGGAAAAAAACTTAAAGGAAGTTAAAAATACTCTACCATATAAAAATCCTCCTAATAAATCTCTAAGCAAACAACAAAAAAATAGGATCTCCTACAAAATTTAGCTGGTCTCTAGCAAAATCTTCCTATGTTTGAAAATAATCTCACACTAATGATGAGGCCCAAAGCAGTGGGTCACACCTGTAATTCTAGCACTCTGGAAGGCTGAGGCAAGAGGATCCTTTGAGCTCTTTGGCCTTTCTCCTCTCCTATCTCGGACCTGCACTGTGTTTTCTTGCTTGTTTTTTGAGGTTTGACTAGAAGTGAGGAGTTTCATCTCCTTGTTTTACCAAGAGATGACGCATTGGTAAAGGCAGGAAGCATTCCTAGACAGCATTGCCTTGATGCCCGCCTCTAACAAACAGAGACTGGCATTATCGTGGAACCTAACCAGAGGATGTGACCGCACTCCTAACTAGAATGGGCTTTGAAACAAGCAGGGAGGGGTGAGGGCTGAGGGAACTGAGGCCTTGAGAACAGAGACACACCTCTCTCTCTCCATCTGTCATCTACCCATTAATGCATCCCTTCTTTCATTAATTATTGTGTTTACTGAGCTGGATCAGAACTGTTCTCAATGTTTCACACATATCAACTAATTTAGTCATTACAGTTGCTATGAGGATAGGGACTGTTATTACCTCCACTTTATAAATGAATACATGGACAAGCACTTATGAAGCATCTTTGCTGAGGGGTGTTTAAGGAGGAGCTGACAGTCATTAC
Organism: Arctocebus calabarensis; assembly: GCA_963573935.1. Taxonomy (NCBI): domain Eukaryota; kingdom Metazoa; phylum Chordata; class Mammalia; order Primates; family Lorisidae; genus Arctocebus; species Arctocebus calabarensis. Next base: position 7,204 of record CAUYON010097455.1, on the reverse strand, counting down.
AGAGTCACATCATGCAGTTACAAAAAAACTGATAACTTCCCAAATCCTTTTTGACACGTAATCATAATGAAGAAGTATTTAAGCAAAATTACACGGACTGTCTTAGAATTGTGGAGAGTGCTATTGCCAGATGAAGTACATGCATTTTAGGGTGAAGTCAGCGCTAAACAGGAAACATAAGCAAAGTGCTGTGGCTGCAGGAAGGAAGCTGGGGGAGCAGAAAGCACATGGTGCTGGGGTTGGAGAAACTTGATGTAGAATCAGTCTGTTCCTCATGAGCTCTAGGATCTGGGGCAAAGTGCCTGACCTTCACTTTCTCTGAAGGGAGGGTGATGAAGCCTCTCGGGGCTTTCCTGAGCCCCCAGGTTGAGCAGGGTGCCCTCCTCGGCCTCTGTATCGCTGTCTGCAATGTCTCCATGTCATTTGCCACAGGAAACTACTCTTGATGTGACGGACCCTCTCTTCCCCGGGTAATAAACTCCTCAGAGCAGTCAATATCTGGGGACAGACCCTCTCTTCCCCGGGTAATAAACTGTCTCAGAGCAGTCCATATCTGGGGACGCTCCCCACCTACACCAGGACCTGGGTGAACCCTTTGCTTCTAGTTAAATCTGGGACTAGCTCTTCAGCTCTCAGCTCAGCCACTTTCCCAGGACGTCTGCCCTGGCCGTCCCCCGCCCCACATTCTACCACCATCCCTTCCCCTCAAAAGTAGGACAGTTTCCTTCTCATAAATATTTCTGTATTGACTTCCTTCAGAATGTTCTTCTTTGTAATTGTCCAAGTGTCATCATGGATTATAGTGAATATTTGATATTTCCCCTCTCCCCCTAACACATAAGCCTCAATAAAGCAAAGGTCAGGAAGATACAGTTCACCAGTAGATTCCCCATGCCTAGGGAGTCCTCATGGACCATAGGGGTCTGGAAAGAGGTAAAAGATTTCTATGGCCATTCAAAACAGTGGAATACTAGTGTAAGACTTGCTAGTTCATGCTTTGTTTAAGGAAAATTGAGTAGTCCTGGGCCAGGTGTGATGGCTCTCTTCTGTAATCCCTCACTCTGGGAGGCTAAGGCAGGTGGAGTGCCTGAGTCAGGAGTTGGAGACCAGCCTGAGCAAGAAGGAGAAAAAAAAAAATAGCTTGTTGTGGCGGTTGCCTATAGTCCCACCTTATCAGGAGGCTGAGTCAAGAGGACCACTTGAGCCCATGGGTTGCTGTTTGCTATGATGCTACAGCACTCTACTGAGGGTGACAAAATGAGACTCAATCTCAAAAAAATAAAAAATTGAGTAGTGCTGTATAGTTTTCAACCTAGGGTGATTTCTTTTTCTTTTTTTTTTACACACTAGGAACATGCTTTAATGGCGGTGTCTGCACAGCGTGTGTTGTTGAGACAGAAAGAACAACAAGGGCCACCAGGGGTGATTTCATCTCTTCCCCCAACTCCCGGGACAGGCAGCAACGTCTGGGAACTTTGTTCTTGAGCCAGAGTCTCACTATGTCACCCTCGGTAGAGTGCCGTAGCATCATAGCTCACAGCAACCTCAAACTCTTGGGCTTAAGCATTTCTCTTGCTATAGCCTCCCAAGTAATTGGGACTACAGTGCCCGCCACAATGCCCGGCTATTTTTTGGTTGCTTAGCTTAGTTGTCGTGTTTTAGCTGACCCACGCCGGGTTCGAACCCACCAGCCTCAGTGCATGTGGCTGGCACTATAACTGCTGTGCTACGGGTGCCAAGCTGGAACATTTTTTTTGCATTTTTTAGGTTTGAACCCGCCACCTCTGACATACGGGGCTGGCATGCTACTGGAGCCACAGGCGCCGCCCTGGAACACTTTTTGTAAAGAGACAGGCTCTTGTGCTGTTGCCGGGCTGGAGTGCAGTGGCATGATCGTAGCTCACTATAGCATTGAATTCCTAAGCTCAAGCTGTCCTCATGAGCCTCAGCCTCCCACATAGCTGGGAGTCCAGGTGTGCACCACCACACTTGGCTAATTTTTTTTTTTTGTATAGACAGAGTCTCACTTTATCACCCTCAATAGAGTGCTGTGGCGTCACACAGCTCACAGCAACCTCCAACTCCTGGGCTTAGGCGATTCTCTTGCCTCAGCCTCCCGAGTAGGTGGGACTACAGGTGCCCACCACAATGCCTGGCTATTTTTGTTTGCTTGTTTTGCAGTTTGGCCGAGGCTGGGTTTGAACCCACCACCTTCGGTATATGTGGCCGGCGCCCTACTAGCTCAGCCACAGGCGCTGCCCCACACCTGGCTAATTTAAACAATATTTTTTTGGTAGATACAAGATCTCGCTATGTTGCCCAAGTTTGTCTCAAACTCCTGGCCTCAAGCAATCTTCCCACCTTGGCCTTCCAAAGTGAGCCACTGTGCCTGGCTTTTGGGAACGTATTTTATTGTCAGGACTTGGGGATGCTGCTGGCATCCAGTAAGTACGGGCTAAGGATACTGCTAAACAGCTTCCCGGACACAGGACAACACCCCCCAGCCCAAAATGTCAGCAGTGCGAGTGTGAGAAACCTGTTCTACCTGTAGAATGAACAAAGCTAGACCCAAAGTGTGGGGTTTATCACAGGGCTCCGACCGAGCACCCCCCACCTTTTTTTTGAGACAGAGTCTCACTATGTCACCCTGTGAGACAGAAAGAACAAGGGCCAACCAAGGGTGATTTTGTCTCTTCTCTCCAACTCCTGAGACAATCAGCAACATCTGGGAACTTTTTTTTTTTTGAGACAGAGTCTCACTATGTTGTCCTTGGTAGAGTGCAGTGGCGTCACAGCTCACAGCAACCTCAAACTCTTGGGCTTAAAAGATTCTCTTGCCTCAGCCTCAGTCCCAAGTAGCTGGGACTATAGGCGCCCGCCCAGCTATTTGTTGTTGCAGTTGTCATTGTTTAGCTGGCCTGGGCAGGGTTCAAACCCAGCAGCCCCGGTGGAGGTGACCAGCGCCGTAACCACTGTACTACAGGCGCCGAGCCTCAAGCCCCTCTTTATAATCTCCAACACTGGTTAACACACACCAATATGAAAAGATACTTGTGAAATGAATTAAAATCTTGAAAAAATAGCCATTAAATGTTAAATTCAGGGCAAACGTTGAAGGAAAATTGACCAAATACAAAAAGGAAGAGCAAGTACTTTCCTCTCAGGCAGATGGAGGTTCAGTCTCTTCAGACGTGTCCACTTTAAAAGGATCTTCCCCTGATAAGGACCAATTCCCTGGGTGGCACCTGTGGCTCAGTGAGTAGGGCACCGGCCCCATATACCAAGGGTGGCAGGTTTAAACCTGGGCCTGGCCGAACTGCAACAAAATATAGCCAGGTGTTGTGGCAGGTGCCTGTGGTCCCAGCTGCTCGGGAGGCTGAGGCAAGAGAATCACCTCAGCCTAAGAGCTGGAGGTTGCTGTGAGCTGTGTGACACCACGACACTCTACTAAGGGTGATAAAGTGAGACTCTGTCTCTACAAAAAAAATAAAATAAAATAAAAATAAAAGGATCTTCCCTTGATAAGGACCAATTTCTGCTTCCATGGAAGGATAGATGAAACTAAAGCCAGCATTTCATTTTATTTATGTATTTATTTTTATATGGCGATTTTTTAATAGATTAAGTCCAGTCAATTAAACAGGGTTAAACAAAATAATCAAATAGAAGAAATTGCCAAGAAAATGTAACTGAGAGAATTAAGTGTTATTTAAATACTGAATTAGGCCCGGTGAGGTGGCTCACGCCTGTAAACCTAGCACTCAGGTAGATTGTCTGAGCTCAGGAGTTTGAGACCAGCCTAAGCAAGACCCCATCTCTAAAAATAGCCAGGCTTTATGGTGGGCACCTATAGTCCCAACTACTCAGGAGGCTGAGGCAAAAAATCACTTGAACCCCAGAGTTTGAGGTTGCCGTGAACTATGATGCCATACCACTCGCAGAGGGCAACAAAGTAAAACTCTCTCTCATCAAATAATAAAAAATGAATCAATGAAATTGTTTTAACTACTCATTCCTTTTCTTAAATCATTGTCATTCCTTTGGCAAGATACTGTTAAAATATCAAATTCTTTCCCCAAAGCCCTTCAGGTCATTAAGTTACCATGTGTTTCTGTGGGCTCACATTGCAGGCTGTTCACATATACGTCTGCAATTGAACCCAGTGGGCCTCCAGTTATGTTCTGGTGACTTTTCAAATAAGGATTATATTGCTCGAAATCACAGTTTTCAGACACAAAGGCTGAAGCAGCCTCTTTTGAATAAACAATGACGGAAAAGAAGCTGTGAGACTCCAGTATAAACAGGGAGGAGCATTCACAGCCTCACCACTACCTCCACTTCTTCAAGTTCCTGATCCCTTTATTTTTATTTGTTTATTTTTTTCTTCTGATCCCTTTATTGTGTGGCTATTTTGGTTTTTATTCTGGTATGTATTGTTTTGTGGTTTGTGATTCTGAAGCCTGAGTTTGAAAATTAAATTGATTTCTACCTCAAAAGAGAGTTAAAATGACCTTAAACAATGGGCTCGAAACACTTTTTCTTCCTTCTGTACTATACACAAAGCACAGGGTCAGGTGCATTTGATTATTGTAGAAAATAATCAAACCTTTGAAATAGCCTAGAGAAAGCTTATTCTTCCCCCCCTTGGGGAGTGGCAATGCTTATGGCAATAAAATACACATAACGTGTTTATCGTTTAAACCATTCGCAAGTATACAATTCAGTGACACTGAATACGTTCACAATGTGTGTAATCATCATCACTTTCTCTATATAAAACTTTTCTCTTGTACCATTAAACAACAGCTCTCCCTTCTCCCCTCCCCTTACCTCCAGGTACACTCTATTTACCAGAGAGCATTTTAAGTATTGGATTCTTGAAAGATAATTTAATGAAGCTATTCAGGAGGGCATTTTTATGAACCTTATCATTAGGGATAAATCTGACACTTAACAAGCCTTTGAACACTACATTCTGAGGCCAGGCACAGTGCCTCACACCTGCAATCCTAGCACTCTGGGAGGCTCAGATGGGTGAATTGCTTCAGCTCAGGAGTTCAAGACCTGCAAGAGTGAGGCCTGGTCTCTACTAAAAAATAGAAAAACAAGCCAGGCATTGTGGCAGGCACCTGTACTCAGGAGACCACTCGGGAGGCTGAGGCAAGAGGATGGCTTGAGCCCTGGAGTTTGAGTTGCTGTGAGTCATGATGTTGCCACAGCCTTCTACCAGGGTGACACTGTGTTCTGACCTATGTAAGTACTGGGGTGTGACTACATGAGATACGTGTTGTAGGATGGATAAGTCAATCACATCAAAATGTGAACAGCTTAAAGTATAATACCAAGTAACAGAAAAAGAATGTATTATATAGAATTCTTTTTTTTTTTTTTTGAGACAGAGTCTCACTCTGTTGCCCCGGCTAGACTGTTGTCACCTCACCTAGTTCACAGCAACCTCAAACTCCTGGGCTCAAGTGACCCTTCTGTCTCAGACTCCCACGTAGCTGAGACTACAGTCACCCATCACATCGGACTGCTTTTTCTAATTTTAGTAGAGACAGGGTCTCCCTCTTGCTGAGGCTGGTCTTGAACTCCTGAGCTCAAGGGGTCCTCCTCCCTTGGCCTCCCAGAGCACTGGGCTCACAGGCTGTGCACCTGCCTGGCCTATAGTTCTTTTTTTTTTTTTTGAGACACAATCTCACTCTGTTGCCCGGGTAGAGTGCCCTGGCATCATAGTTCCTCTATGAGTTGCTGGGACTATAGGGGTCCGCCATAATGTTCAGCTGTTTTTTTCTATTTTTGGTAGAGAGGAGATCTCACTTTTGCTCAGGCTGGTCTCCTGAGCTCCGATGATTCAGCTGCCTCAGCCTCCAGAGTGTTAGGGTTACAGGCAAGAACCATCTCACCTGGCCTTGAATTCTTCAATGATATTCAATAGAAAACATCAATGATGGATTAAAAATAATGTATTTTACGTTAAGTCCTATATTCTCAATTTAAGCCTCTATTGTGATCTAGAGCGGGAGTTGGCAATCTTTTTCTATAAAGGATCAGACTGTAAATATTTTAGGCTTTGCTGGTGTCTGTCCCAGTTACTCAACTCTGCCTTGGTAGTTCCTCAGACAAGTGTAAATGATGAGCGGGTGTGGCCGTGTTCCAGTTACTTAAGAACAATGAAATTATAATCTTCAAAAGTCATGCATTTTTTTCTCCTTCAATTTGTTTTCAGTGATTTAAATATGTTAAAACCTTTCTTAGCTAACAGGCTCAACAAAAATAGGGGACAGGCTGGATTTGGCCGGTGAGTCATAGTGGTTTCACTGCCTCTGCTCTTTACCAATACATTTTTTGTGTGGAAGGCTTCCAAGCTTGTTTAGGCTTACCTAGTTTTACAGCTCGTGAGACACTAACACTTCTGTAGAGTGTCAAGTCCCACTTAAGTTTGAATAGCGAAAGTACTGATCAAAAACAAGATCTTGCTGAGGTTAAGTTTTTCTTCTCTAAAGAACTGCAAGCTGCATCTTTACTAATGGCCTCGCTAATTATTCTTTTGCAATAGCTCTTTTTGAAGTTATTCATCCCGCGGAGCACACATTGGCATGATCTCATCCTCTCTACTCTCCAGAATCCATTGTCAGTTTGTCCAGCTTAATCACTAACTTCTTCTTCATCAGTCCAGGAAGAGTAGTTTTGTAAGAGCCTCATTCAATAGGTGGGGTTTGGGGGAGTTTTTGTTTGTTTGTTTTTTAAGCTGAAAGGTTACTTAGTTTATGTTGTGAGTTTGTTGAGTCAATATCAGATGGTGAGTAGCTTTTATTAAAGTTCAAACCAGTTAATTTGGAGAACAATGATGTAGTAATGCAGTCAATGGGAGTTCACTGCCTGCTCAGTGCTATGATGGGTTCCCAGGGGAGACAAAACATCTGCACTACCTCTGAGGGGTTTGCATTTCTGTGGGAAAGACAAGATGAATGTACAAGGGATCATAATTATCCATTAATTAAGTTGAGAACTCCCATTTGCTGCAACCATTTTTACAGATGAGAACACTGAGAAATAATTTTTGAGAAATTAAGAAACTTGCTCAAGGTAGCAATTCACAAGTGATTGCCTGGCTCCAAAACAAATTATTTTTTCCCCTCCACCACTCAGATTATCTAGTCCACTCTCCTCCAATAAGGAAATAAAGAACTAACATGGAAAC
>CAUYON010097452.1:0-13435 GCA_963573935.1 Arctocebus calabarensis | reverse complement strand
ATGTCTGGGGATTGTGTCGTGTGCCTGTAGTCCCAGCTACTTGGGAGGCAGAGGCAGGAGACTCGCTTGAGCCCAGGAGTTGGAGGTTGCTGTGAGCTGTGATGCCACAGCACTCTATCCAGGGTGACAGCTTGAGGCTCTTTCTCAAAAAAAAAAAAATAAAATAAAATAATAATAATATAAATCTTAAAATGCAGAATGTCCTGTGTTGGAAGACTGCTGGGAATGATACTAGAGAAATAAAAAGCTGGACTGGGAAGGAAGAAAACTTGATAAGGAGGTGGCAGGTTTCAAATCCTGGCCACATCAAAAAAAAAAAAAAAAAAGAAAGAAAGAAAGAAGAAGAGTGCCCTGGGCCCTAATCAACAAAGTTATTAGAATTGCACAGGACTAGAATTCAGATCTCCAAATTTCCTAGTTAACGCCTTAACATTATACTATGTTACACCATTTGAAATATTATATCAGTTAATTTTACCTAGAGAATGAAAAATGCATGAAATAATTTTTTATAATTTATTTGGATAGGTTTTTTTAACCACTTAACTTATTTTCTGGCTGCTGGTGCTGTTACTTTGGGAATTGGTTTCTTGGCTTTGGCATCAGCCTTGTGGTTCCTGATTTGCAAACGAAGGTAAGAGCGATTAGAATAATAGTTTAACTTTCTTAATTTTAAAAATTCAGTGAAGTACTTTTTCAAATGGTATTGAACTTAAATAGCTGTGATAGTACTGACTCTGTAATTTGGGGTTTGGTTATAAACGCTTTATTTGGACAAGGGAAGGGTTACATGTTTTAAGTAGCCTGGAAAAGAAAGAAGTACTAGTAAAAGCAATCTTCATACATTAAGATTTTGAGGAATTATAGGAACTATTTTATTTTACTGAAGACCTGGGTTTGACTATAACACAAAGGTAGAATTTTTTTAAAACTTCGACTCCCAATTCAGAGATTAAAAACATTATTGAGAGATGACCAGGTGCTAATGGCTCTCACTTATAATCCTAGCACTTTGAGAGGTCATAGTAGGAGGACTAAGACCAGCCTGGGCGACATAATAAGACACCATCTCTAAAAAATTGTTTCTAGGCTCGGCACCTGTGGCTCAACGGGCTAAGGCGCCAACCACGTACACCTGAGCTGGAGGGTTCGAATCCAACCCGGGCCTGCCAAAAAACAATGATGGCTGCAACCAAAAAAAAAAAAAAAAAAAAAAATGGCCGGGCGTTGTGGCGGGCGCCTATAGTCCCAGCTACTTGGGAGGAGGAGGCAAAAGACTTGCTTGATCCCAGGAATTGGAGGTTGCTGTGAGCTGTGATGCCATAGCACTCTACCTAGGGTGACAGCTTGAGGCTCTGTCTCAAAAAAAAAAAAAATTGTTTCTAATTAGCTGGGTGGGGAAGTGTGTGCCTGTAGACTTAGCTTCTTGGTTACTCAGGAGGGTAAGGCAGGATCACTTGAGCCCAGGAGTTCAAGGGTAACAGTGAGCTGTGGCAAAACCACTGCACTCCAGCCTAGGCAAAAGAGCAAGACCCTGTCTCTTTAAAAAAAAAAAAAAAAAAAAAAGGGAAACTCACTCTGTCTTTAGGAGATATTTAAGAAAAGAGCTGACAGAATGCTTTGGCATAGAGTAAAAGTACTCTCTTGACAGAAACAAAAAAAGATCATTTGGCACCTAGTTCCTTTCAATGATATACTTTCATGTTTCTAATTATTTAATCAGGTCTGTGTTCACATCAGCTGATCGTTGTAACACGCTCTTCCCACGCACTCTTCTCGGGTTCCCATCACAACTTATGAATATGTACCCATCTGCATGCACAAGGCAGAAACTTATCACTTATCTGTTCTTCCAATGAATTTATTTACTTATTTATCTATTTGGTGCTTGCCATTGTTCTAGGTCTTGAGAATGTAACTGTGAACAAGTCAAACAAGGTTGTTGTTTTTTTTTTTGAGATGGAATCTCACTTTGTTGCCCCAGTAGAGTGCCATGGAGTCATAGCTCAGAGCAACCTCAAACTCTTGGGCTTAAGTGATCCTCTTGCCTCAGGCTCCCAAGCAGCTGGGACTATGGGTGCTGGCCATAGCGTGGCCAAAGCACTTGACTATTTCTAGAGACAGGATCTGGCTCTGGCTCAGGCTGGTCTCAAACTCCTGAGCTCAGGCAATCCACCCTCTTTGGCCTCCCAGAGTGCTGGGATTACAGGCATGGGCCACCACACTAGGCCTTCAGACAAGGTTTCTTTTTCATAGATTTGCAGTGCCACTGGCAGGGGAAAGATAATGATCAAAATAGAAAAGGTGGTCAGGGTATGCCTATACACATAGGTTGTTTTAAGTTTAAGACCTTAATTGAAAGAAAGACCAGGACATAAGAAGACCTTATGCAAGAGCTTTCTTTTTTTTTGAGACAGAGTCTCCCTATGTCCCCCTCAGTAGAGTGCTGTGACATCACAGCTCACAGCAACCTCCAATTTGGGGGCTTAAGTTATCCTCTTGCCTCAACCTCCCAAGAAACTGGGACTACAGGCATCCACCACAATGCCTGGGTATTTTTTTGTTGCAGTTGTCATTTTCATTTAGCTGGCCCAGGCTGGGTTCAAACCCACCAGCCCCAGTGTATGTGGCCAGCGCCCTATCCACTGAACTACAGGTACCACCCAATGCAAAACCTTTCTAAACTGAAAGCATAGCAAATACAAAGACCCCCACCCCAAGATGGGATTGATCTTGGCATTATTTAGGTAATAGAAAGAAGGCCAATGTGAGTAATCTGTAGTGAGAGAAGAAAATAGTTATGAGATTGAAGAGGTAGGTAAGAAACAGATCGAATAGGGTTCTAAATCCTATAGTTGTTTTACATTTCAATAGTGCTTTTTAAAAATTTTGGTATAATTTACAGTAAAGTCCATAGAGTTTAAATGGATGGTGATGAATTTCAACAAATATGTACCTATGGAACCACCACTTCAGTCAAAATATAGAACTTTCACATTACTCTGGAAAGTTCCCTCATGCTCCAGGCATCATTCCCCACCTCCTGCCTCAAAGACAGACATTTTTCTGATTTCTATCACCATAGATTATATCTATTTCTGAATTTCATATAAATGAAGTCATATGGACTTTCGCATGTCTGCTTTTTTCACTCAACATATTTAAAGATTCACTTATATTGCATTTATCCATCGTTCACTGTTTTTATTGATGAATAGTATTCCATTGTATGAATATACCTTGATTTGTTTATCCATTATTTTGTTAGTGAACCTTGTGGTCACTTCCAGTTTTTAGCTCTTAGGAAAATGGCTGCCATGAGCATTCTTGTTTAAACCTTTTGTACATATGTTTTCACTTCTGCTCTTAAGAGCAGAATTTTTAGGTCATATGATTAACTATCCAAGAAGCTGCTGAACAGGTTTTCAAAATGGGTGTACATTCTTACCAGTGATGTATGAAAGTTCTGATTTACTTTTTAAAAGATACTTCTTACTTCTTTTTTTTGAGACACAGTCTCACTTTGTCACCCTCAGTAGAGTGCTATGGTGTCACAGCTCACAGCAACCTCAAACTCTTGGGCTTAAGTGATTCTCTTGTCTCAGCCTCCTAAGTAACTGGGACTACAGGTGCCTGACACAACACCTGGCTTTTTTTCTTTTATCTGAGACTAGGTCTCCCTCTGACTTAGGCTGGTCTCGAACTCGTGATCTCAGGCAATCTACCTGCCTTGACCTCCCAGAGTGCTAGGAGTGAGCCACCATGCCTAGTGTACTTCTTACTTCTCTGTGATGCCTGAATTATAATGGAGCAAGGGTGAAAGAAGAGAGACTAGTTAGAAGCTATTATATAGTCTTGATAAAAGCTTGTAGTCTTGAACTGATATGGAAGTAAAGGAGATGAAAAGAAGAGGTGGGGTAGGTTTTGCATGTAGACTCAGCAGGGCTTGTTAATAGATTGGGTGAAGAGAGCAGGATTAATGCTGACACCTAGGTCTTCGCCGTAAGCTGCTGAAAAGATTATGTTCTACTCCGCTCAGTTAAGCTGAGCCATTTACTGATATGAGAGATGATTAGAGTGATCATAAACTAAGTGGGAGTGGTAATAAACTAAGGGTTGTGCTTTGCATGTAAATCTGAAAGCCTATTAGACGTCCAAGTGAAAAGGTCAAATACACAGTTGGATATACACATGCAAACTTCAGGAGACGAGTCAGGGCCGAAGGTTTCATAAATATAGAGAAGTGAGCCAAACATTTGGATGAGAATAACTGAGAAGATTTCAGTGTTGACAGAGAATAAAACTTACAACTGTCACCAACATTTAGAAATCTAGCAGAAGAACAAGAAGAATCAGCGTCTGAGAAGAATGAAAAACCCAAAGGTGTGGCTTTAAGGAGGTCAAAAATTTTTAAATCTTTCAAGAAGGTGGTTGGAGCTGTTTTGAAGGTACTCAGTTGAGAAGGATGAAGGCAGAGTTTGGATTGGGCAACACAGATGTCCTTGGTGACCTTGATGAACAGTTTTGGTGGTGTGAAGGTTCAGAAACCCACCTTTGAATAGCACACGGGAGCTGAGAAAGTTGAGACAAGTATAGTCATCTCTTTCGAGAATGTTTTTTCTTTGGGAAGGTGCTGATAAATGGAGGAAATGTGGAATCAAGGAAAGTTTTTCATTTTTTCCTAAAATTGAAAGGCATGCCTCATTAACTCAAGCATCTTTTTTCTTCCCCCCACTAAATTTGAACGGTCACTAAGTTCTATTTGTTTGACCTGATAAACGGCTCAACTCCATTCATTTCTCTCTATTACAACTGCCACTACCCTATCCAAGTCCTAGTTATCCCCAGGCAGACAACTGCGGTAGGAGTTATAACTGACTCCTCACCTTCACTATCCTCCTCCTCTATTCTTTTCTCCACATTTCAACCAGACATTTTCCAAATGCAAATTTGATCCCTATTTTCTACTCCACACCCACTATCTACTTGCCATTTTAAGAGGTGTCATCCATGTATTACTTTTCCAAGTTGCATTGAATTACAGTGGCAATGTGTAGTATGATGTTGACTCAAAAGATGGCGTTAATCAGATGAATGCTAGTGTCATTATGCGACAGGCATGAACAGGTCTGCTTTTTCTCTTTAAATGCGTGTACATGTTTTTGGCACCCTGTGTGTGTGGGTATTTTTTTTTTTTTGAGACAGAGTCTCTCTGTGTCACCCTGGGTAGAGTGCAGTGGCATCATCATAGCTCACTGCAACCTCAAACTCCTAAGCTCAAGCAATCCTCCTGCCTCAGCCTCCCAGCAGCCTCTGAACTACAGGCAATCGTCACCACAACTGGCTCATTTTTCTATTAATGGTAGAGACACAGCCTTGCTGTTGCTCAGGCTGGTCCTAAACTCCTGAGCTCAAGCAATCCTCCTGGCTTGGCCTCCCAGAGTGCTAAGATTACAGGTGTGAGCCACAGCTCCCAGCCTGTACACCCACTATACGTTGAAGGATTTCTCATGGCTGTCAGGATAAAGACAACGTTTTGAAGGCCCTGCGTGGTCTGCTTGCACTTTCCCTCTTGCTTTCTGTGTTGCTGCTGCATTGTCCTAATCTGACCATTATGTCTTTGTACTTGACATTCTGTCTGCCTAGCATAGTCTTACTCTCACATCTTCCCTCTTCCAACACATTCTACCTAAAAGCCACTGCCTTTTCTTCTGATGCCCTGCTCAATCATTCCTTCCTCAAGAAAGCCTTCCCTTTGTTACAAACACAGTACCAGATAGCACTTCCCTAATAGCACCTTCTACAGTTTTTTTTTTTTATTTCTGTGACTATTTTATTAATGTCTTTCTTCTTTCACAGCATTTATTCTCCATGGGAGCAACGACAGTTTCACGAGGGGAGCTTTCTCCCCACACCACTATGTACAACACCCAGCATAATGCCTGGTACATATTAAGTACTCAATAAATATTTGTTAAGAAAAGTTAGTTCAGGCTTGGTGCCTGTGGCTCAACGGGCTAAGGCTCTAGCCATGTACACCTGAGCTGGCGGGTTCGAATCCAGCCCGGGCCCGCCAAACAACAATGACGGCTGCAACCAAAAAATGGCCAGGCGTTGTGGCGGGCGCCTGTGTAGTCCCAGCTACTTGGGAGGTGGAGGCAGGAGACTCACTTGAGCCCAGGAATTGGAGGTTGCTGTGAGCTGGGATGCCACAGCACTCTATCCAGGGTGACAGCTTGAGGCTCTGTCTCAAAAAAAAAAAAAAAAAAAGAAAAGAAAAGTGAATTCAGTGAATGAGTGAATCCTGATTGTTAATACCTCACTAAGTAACATGATATGATCTCTTGAATTAATTTGGAAATTTTCTAGCACTTCTGAAAGAAGAAATGACAATCAACATTATTATTTTTTTTTCTTTCTGTAGAAACAGAGTATCACTTTATTGCTCTCGGTAGAGTGCCGTGGCATCACACAGCTCACAGCAACCTCCAACTCCTGGGCTTAGGCGATTCTCTTGCCCCAGCCTCCAGAGTAGCTGGGACCATAGGCACCTGCCACAACGCCCAACTATTTTCTGTTGCAGTTTGGCCAGGGCCAGGTTTGAACCCGCCACCCTTGGTATATGGGGCCAGCGCCCTACTCACTGAGTCACAGGCACCACCCAATCAACATTATTATTATTAGAGGGAAATTTACAATTGATGGATCTACATTGACACATCATTATCATACATAGTTTCTAGTTTATGCTAGGTTTCACCCTTGCTGTTATACATTCCATGGGTTTGGACAGATGTATAATGACATATATCTACCAGTATAGTATCATACGGAGTATTTTCTTTCTTTTTTTTTTTTTGAGACAGAGCCTCAAGCTGTCGCCCTGGATAGAGTGTCGTGGCATTACAGCTCACAGCAACCTCCAATTCCTGGGCTCAAGCGAGTCTCCTGTCTCTGCCTCCCAAGTAGCTGGGACTACAGGCGCCTGCCACAACGCCCGGCTATTTTTGTTTGGGTTGCAGCCATCATTGTTGGTTGGCGGGCCCGGGCTGGATTTGAACCTGCCAGCTCAGGTTTACATGGCCGGCGCCTTAGCCCACTGAGCCACAGGCGTCAAGCCATACGGAGTGTTTTCACTGCCCTAAAAATCCTCTGTGCTCTTTCTACTCATCCTTCCCTCCCTTAAACCCTGGCAACCATTGACCTTTTCATTGTCTCCATGGTTTTTCCTTTTCCAGAACATCATATAGTTGGAATCATATAGTATGTAGCCTTTTAAGGTTGACTTTTTTCACTTGGTCGTATACATGTAAGTTTCCTCCAAGTCTTTTCATGGCTTTATGGCTCATATCTTTTTAATGCTGAGTAATATTTCAATATGTGAAAGTATTATTTGTTTATTTATTTATTTTTTTAGACAGAGTCTTACTTTGTCACTCTCAGTAGAATGCTGTGGTGTCACAGTTCTCAGCAACCTCAAACTCGTGGGCTTAAGCAATTCTCTTGCCTCAGCTTCCCAAGTAGCTGAGACCTCAGTCACCCACCACAATCCTGGGCTATTTTTTTGTTGTTGCTGTCGTTGTTTAGCAGGTCCAGGCTGGGTTCGAACCAGCCCATCTCAGCCTATGTGGCCGGTGCCCTAACCACTGAGCTACGGGCTCCAAGCCAGCATTATTTTTATTTGAAACTATATTCCCTTATAATAAACTGTCTTTGGCTCGGTGCCTGTGGCTCAACGGGCTAAGGTGCCAGCCACGTACACCTGAGCTGGCGGGTTCGAATCCAGCCCTGGCCCGCCAAACAACAATGACGGCTGCAACCAAAAAATGGCGGGACGTTGTGGCGGGCACCTGTAGTCCCAGCTACTTGGGAGGCAGAGGCAAGAGACTTGCTTGAGCCCAGGAATTGGAGGTTGCTGTAAGCTATGATGGCACAGCACTCTATCCAGGGTGACAGCTTGAGGCTCTGTCTCAAAAAAAAAAAAAACAAAAAAACTGTCTTTGATCAGCTGAAGTTTTATTGGTGCTTTATTATTTTTAACTCTCTTACTTGTTTGTGGTTGCAATGGATAAAGAAAGATCACAGTTATTTTATTGTAAGTCATTAGTTTTAAGTCTTGCTTTTAGTCAGAGATATTATTAGATATCAATATTGACCAATGACTTTCATTTTATTTAATTTTCTTCACTATTAAACTCAAATTTATGAAAGGGCTAATTAATATTAAAGTCTATTTCCTCACAACCTAAAGGAGGTATATCAGAGGTTCTTGCTTAATATTCAAGCTGAATGGCTCAGATCCTGCAGCACAGTGCTTACAGCGCCACCCACTTACACTTAGTGGGTTCGAACCCAGCCTGGGTCTGCCAAACAACAATGACAACTACAACAAAATAAATAGCTGGGCGTTGTGGCAGGTGCCTATAGTCTCAGCTACTTAGGAGGTTGAAGCAAGAGAATTGCTTAAGCCCAATACTTTGAGGTTGCTGTGAGCTGTGATGCCACAACACTCTACCAAGGGTGACATAGTGACTCTGTCTCCAAAAAAAAAAAAAATTAAAACTGGAAATATTAACCTTGCAAATTAGCTTAACTTACATTTTCTGAATTAAGTAAGTAGCTTAATTTACATTCTATGAATAAAATAGTATTGAAATTGAACATCTGAGAAGGAAACATGTAAATTGATTTGTGCTTTTAAAAGTAAATATACTGGGCGGTGCCTGTGGCTCAAAGGAGTAGGGCGCTGACCCCATATGCCGGAGGTGGCGGGTTCAAACCCAGCCCTGGCCAAAAACAGGAAAAAAAAAAAAAAGTAAAAGTAAATATACTGGCAGGGCAGGGTGGCTCAGACCTGTAATCCCAGCACTTCAGGAAGCTGAGGCAGGAAAACTGCCGAGGTGGGAGAATTGCGACTAGCCCAGACAGCACAACGAGAACCCGGCTCCACAAAAAAATTAAAAGTTAGCTGGGTGTGGCGGCACGTGCTTGTAGTCCCAGCTACATGGGGGGCCAAACCGGGAGAATCAATTGAGTCCAGTAATTTTGGGGCTGTAGTGAGTTATGACTGGGTCACTCCATTCCCGCCTAGGTGACAGAGCGAGACCCTGTCTCTAAAGAAAACTACATACATTGAGATAGGCACACAGTAATATATTTCAATTTTGAAACTTTATGTCTAAATATTGAGATCAATCATTTTAATCGGTTTACAATCTAATTCATGCTTAACAATATTCTGTACAAAATATTTTTCAGAGAATTATTTCAAAATTCCAAATCTAAAGCAACCGATGAGAGAAGCAATCCAAGACCATCAAAGTCGAAGATTAAATCTCAATCTCAGTGCGTTTTTATTTCTCGAAATTTTCATACTGGAACATTTCCATCTCAGGTAGGGTAATACAACAATCTTCTAAAATAATTTCTTTTGCTCCCCCTGTCATTAGCATGGTTGTCTTAAAATCGGGGAATCGGCTGTTACCTTTTAATTTCAGGGAAGTAATATGGAGCCAATTTGAGATCGCCTAGTTAGAGTGTATGCAGTAGGAAAACTGAAAAACTAAATGAAAATATGCCTCCTTCTACAGATGCTTCTCCATCTCTCTAGCGCAAGACACCACCCTCTGTGTACGGGGATTGCCATAGGGAAGATAAATGGCATAACAAAAACTGAAACCAAAATCCCAGGCCTGTTGAAGGAAGAAGATGTGGAGTCAGATACTCAGAGAACCTAATTGAAGTTAAATTCTCTTTGGCAAGAACGTAATGAGCCCTTAGTATATTCCAAGCTCTGGGTCCCCCTATTGGGGATAGTAAAACATGACCTCTTCCTTCAGTTACTTGTATAGACCAAGTGAGAAAGGCAGACTCATTAACTTTGGGTCATGTGGCAAAAGTCAAAACGGTGTTTTATGAATAAGCAGAACAAGGCAGGGACCAGCAAGAATTTAAAACGATGATAATAGCTAAGCAAAAGAAAAAGCGCTCTTAAAACGTTCATAGGTCATGAGTGGCCAAACAGGTTGGCAGTCTCCCTATACATCTTGAGTATTGAACTCAAGTTGAACTCAGTGTTCGGCCGTTTGTTTAATAAATATTTATCGAGTGCCTTCCATATGGCAGCACTGGCTTTGCCACTGAGGCTGTATAAATAAATAAGATGTAAGCCGAGCCCCAAATGAGCCCAAAATCAGCAGAGAAGGAAAACATACAAACTAATGATTACTCCACGGTACAATAAGGGCTCACAGAGTCGAAGTAGTACAGACAAGGGAGCCTGAATGGAGGAGGGCTTCACAGGGAAGATGTTTAGAACTGGGCTTTGAGAAATGAATAGAAGTTTTTCAGGAGTAAAGAGAGCAAAGGATGTTTTACGTTCACAGGCTAATAGCTATAAAAGAAAGCGATATAGTCAGTAAAATTGTTATGTTGCTTGGAGGCTGTGATTCATAGAAGAGAGTGATAGGAAAAAGACTCTGAAGATGCGATTGTAATGAACCTCATTTGCACCCTCAGGATTTGGGATTTTACCCCCATGCTATACAGATCCCCTGGACGTATTACAGGAACGTAGTTAAGAGCAAGGTCTGAGAGCCAGATTGCACAGCTTTGAATTCTGGCTGTACCTCAACTAGCTATGTAATCTTCAACAAGTTACCTAATTTTTCTGTGTCTCCCTTTCCTCATGTGCAAAATGAGGATAATTTCACCTCTGTAGAGTTGTCGTGAGATTAAATGAATTATTATTTGAAAAAAGCATTGAGAATTGTCCCTGGCCATATCATGAGTAGAAGGTTTTAAGCAGGTGTATATAAAGAACAAATTAATCCTGCAGGTTATTAGCCCTGACTTTCAAATGAAGAATAGTTGGAAATAGAGGCTGTACTGCAGAGAAGCAAATGTTTCTATTCATTCAATATTAATTTTTTTAGCACCCATCACATGCTAGGCATTTTGCTAGGTACTAATGATATAATAAAAGCCATCCTATTTAAAGATGTGTATACACAATTCATGTGTGCAATTTAATTAGATTATTATTCATTCAACAAATATGTAATAAGTACTGATGGGCCAGCCATTGTTCTAGGCAATTGGGAATTTGGTGGTGAACCAGGAGGATAACAGTCCCTAGTTTTATGAAATTTATAGTGAAGTGGGAGAGATAAACCATGTGTAAATAAATACAGTGTTATTCAGGATTCTTTTTAAAATTGCAAACAGTATATAAATTTGTTGTATACATGAACAATATGATGTTTTGAAATATGTATGCATCGTGGAATGGCTAAATTGAGCCAAAATATGCATTACTTCCTGTACTTATCCTTTCTGTGTTGTAAGAACACTTGAAATCTACTCTCTTCACCTCGCATGGCGGCTCACACCTGTAATCCTAGCACTTTGGGAGGCTAAGGCTGGAGGACTGCTTGAGGCAAGGAGTTCAAGGCCGGCCTGAGCAAGAGCGAGACCTCCATCTCTACTGAAAACAAAAATTAACTGGGTGTCATAGCACGTGCCTGTAGTCCCAGCTTCTTGGGAGGCTGAGGCAAGAGGATAGCTTGAGCCCAGGAGTTTGGAGTTGCAGTGAGTTATGATTAGGTTATTGCACTCTAGCCTGGAAGACAGAACAAGACCTTGTCTCAAAAAAAAAAAAAAGAAAATTCTCACAGCATTTCACACCACAATACATTGTTAGTCACCGTGTTGTACAATAGATGGCTTGAATTTATTCCTCCTAACTGAAGTTTCGTCGTCTTTGACCCTTATCTTCCCACCTACCCTGCCACCCCCAGTCCCCTGTAACCACCGTTCTACTCTCTGCTTCTGCGAGTTCAATTCTTATAGATTCCACACGAATGAAATCGGGATTCTTGAAAGTCACTGATAGGAGCCCCATTCAAACTAGAATAAGAAAGAAAATAAGAGTATGAAGAGAGTAAGGTAGGGCTGACCTCAGCCCCAGAAGGGCTCCTTCGCGTTGCCCATCTTTTTCTTTTCTCAGTTTCTGCCTCTGTGTTGCCCTCTCTCTCTGAGACTCCAAGTGAAGTCCTCTACACACAGACTTCTACGTGGCAGGATTTCTAGGGGCTTGAAAAGTATCACAAAAAATTTGGCTTACTATAATAAGCCATATTTTTCTGCAAATATGAGATTTGATTAGAGATTGATTTCTTTCCAAAGCCTTTACTGTGAAAGATGACAAACAGAAGAATATACACACACTGATTAAATACTAATCAATGGAATGTTTTATACTTACCACCCAGAATAAGAAACTGAACCTTTGATGTATCCTGAGTCTTGTACATTTCTCACGCTCCCATCCCACTCGCCACTAAAGGAATCACTATCCTGTAATTACAGTCATTTTCTTACTTTTCTGTAAATTTATAGATTTCTGAACAAGACATTATTAAGTTTTATGTGTTTTGGAGTCTATGTCTAACTTCCCATCTGAGATTCATGCAGTTTGACTCACATAGCGATAGTGTCTAATGCTTATTGTTACGTGGCATTCCATTGTCTGAATATATCAAGTTTTATGTGGTGGACATTTGGGATGTCCTCAGTTATTTTTGTAGGAAACATCTATAGGGAATATATTTAAAAGAGGAATTACTGAGTCATGAGAGAAGTGCATGTTCACCATTATTGGATAATTCCAAGGCAAGGCACAGTGCCTCATGCCTGTAATCCTGGCGCTCTGGGAGGCGGAGGCGGGTGGATTGCTTGAGCTCCGAAGTTTGAGATCTGCCTGAGCAAGAGCAAGATGCTGTCTCTGCAAAAAAAAAAAATAGCCGGGCATCATGCTGGGTGCCTGTGGTCTCAACTACTAGGGAAGCTGAGGCAAGAGGATTGCTTGACCCAGGAATTTGAGGTTGCGTGAGCTATGACACCTTGGCACTCTCCTCAGGACACAGAGTGAGACTCTGTTTTAAAAACAAGAAAAAGAGGCTGAGTGCCCATAACTCAGTGGTTAGGGCACCAGCCCCATGCATGGGGGCTAGTCAGTTTGAACTGGCCTGGGTCTGCTAAAGAAACAAACAAACAAAAACATAGCCAGGCATTGTGGTGGGTGCCTGTAATCCCAGCTACTCAGAAGGCTGAGGCCAGAGAATTGCTTGAGCCTAAGAGTTTGAGGTTGCTGTGAGCTATGACGCCACAGCATCTATAGAGGGTGACAAAGTAAGACTCTGTCTCAATAAAAAAGAAAAAAAGGAAACAAAAGAAAAGAAAAACTCCTAGCACTCTGGGAGGCTGAGATGGGAGGATTGCTTGAGCTCAAAAATTCAAGACCAACCTGAGCAAGAGTGAGACCCTATCTCTATGAATAGTTTAAAAAATTAGCCACACATGGTGAGGTGTGCTTATAATCCCAGCTACTCAGGAACCTGGCGCAAGAGAATTGCTTGAGCCTCGGAGTTTGAGG
>CAUYON010097450.1:0-22142 GCA_963573935.1 Arctocebus calabarensis | reverse complement strand
TTACACTCCCAAAAACAACACAGGAGAGAGTTCCAGGCGTTCCATGTTCTTGATAATGCTTAGTATACACAGTCTTTTAAACTTTTACTCATTTTAGAGACTAAGTGATGTTTCTTGTGGTTTTAGTTGGCTTTTTTTTTTGAGACAGAGCCTCAAGCTGTCCCCCTGGGGGCTTCTTATAATCACACAGCCTTGGGTAAACAGGGTGAATACCACTCTGTCGACAGAGGCTTATTGTGGCACTAGGGTTTCCTCAGTCGCCCAGGCGATCTTTTTTTGCACCATCAAGCTTCAGTTTTCAGGGCTCAGCCAACTGGACCTTTGAAACCTGGTTCCAGAACTTTCAAGTGTTTGGTTTTCAGACAAATAGTAACAAGAGTTTGTGTACTGATGTGTTCCAGAAAGGTGTTGGGACAAGATTGGCGTTTCCTAGGTATGTGCTGCTTCTTCTGACTCATAGCTGAGTAGTTACTGTTTTCCCTCATCTGGCCCAGTGCTGACTCATGACGAGTCTTATTGAAGGTTTGGTTACCCTTTTATTGGATGAAGAGGCAAAACCAGACTATTAATAGCTCACTCCTAACTGGTTTTATTTCTGCCACCCTAACTGGTTTTATTTAGCTTTGATTTCATCTGTACTGAAGTCTCCTGGATGGGGGTGGGGGCATTGGGTGTCATCATAAGAGAACTTAGCCAACCTTGGTGCAGAAAGAAATAACTATGCATTGAAAAGGTAGCAGATGATTTCAATAAGGTAAGAGTTGTAGTTTTACATGGAATGAACTCCTTATGGGAAAGGAGTTCTTTTAATATTCCTAAGATACTATGTTTTACTTACTACTAACTTGACGTGTAGAGAATTTAACAAAAAGTGACTTTAAAGTGAATTTAAAAGTCAACCAACTCCACATCTTCCCATCTCTCCTCCCCAACCATATTAATTAGCCCTTCTTGCCAAGTAAAGTCACCTTGGTGAACTTTAAAATTTAATGCTGTCTGTGACAACACATTCTTTAATAGTATCTTCATTCCAGCAACAAATACTATCATGCTAAAGGGAACAGAAAGGGAGGGATGCAGGGAGCAGTTGGTGGAGTGGGACAGAAGTACTCATGCCACTACTTGTGGGCACCGTGCTGTATTGATCTCCATTGGCCAAGCGTACTACTAACGGAGGCCCTTTTGTGATTTCTGTAGTGAGTTAGCCAAGAACCTCAGATGAAGGGCAGAGAGGCCCAGAATGATATAATATTGCAAGAAATGTTTACTGCTGTTTCTAAGAGGAATGAAAGAAGTGAAAAATACTGAGTTGGGCATGATTCTTGTTGGAAGAGGGTTAGAGAGAAGGGTGATGGGGGAAACATTTCTTTAAAGAAATACCCTTAAGGTATTAAGACAGTTGTTAGTATTGGAAGCACACAGTGTGGCAAACTAGCAGCCCCTGAGTTGTCAGCAATTGTTTGCAGAGTTTAGCTGGTAGAGAAAGTGTCTAGCACATAGAACAAATGTTTTGGAACCCTGATGTGCGCCATGGTTGGTGTGAGGTTTAGAGGCAGGAGTGAATTTCCACTTCCATTGGATTTTGTAACACATTTAAACACCTCCCTAGCTGGTTACCCAGTTCCAGTCTTGAAGAAGAGCCTTTTGGGAGCAGCAGTAGCATTTCTTGTTAAATGTTAAGATTTGAAAGCCCTGCTGAAGAAGAGGAATTGGTTGTACTTGAGGGAAATTTGAGCATACTCATTTCGTAGCCTTGTTCCTGGCTGGGGAGGGGAAAACCCTTCCTTTCTGCTCCTGGGAGTGTGCAGATTCCCTCTGGTAAGCACAGTATGGAAGCAGAACCACATTGTTCCAGGTCAGCAGTCAGGGTGCACTTGTTTCCCAGCCCTCCTCACAGCGTGGGCAGGGGAGAGAAGGAGCCCAG
Organism: Arctocebus calabarensis; assembly: GCA_963573935.1. Classification (NCBI taxonomy): domain Eukaryota; kingdom Metazoa; phylum Chordata; class Mammalia; order Primates; family Lorisidae; genus Arctocebus; species Arctocebus calabarensis. The sequence continues at coordinate 20,218 of CAUYON010097450.1, read as the reverse complement.
AGTGGGCGCCAGGGGAGGGCAGGGTGGGACATGCGGATGCAGTGACACAAATGGCGACACCCCAGTGCTGTGCACCTGTGCCACTCCGGAGGCCCTCACACTGTGGCACAAGACTGGGTGGCTTAAAGAATGGGAGTGTTGGCTCGGCGCCTGTGGCTCAATGGGCTAAGGCACCAGCCACGTACACCTGAGCTGGCGGGTTCGAATCCAGCCCAGGCCCGTCAAACAACAATGATGGCTGCAACCAAAAAATAGCCGGGCATTGTGGCGGGCGCCTGTAGTTCCAGATACTTGGGAGGCAGAGGCAAGAGACTCGCTTTAGCCCAGGAATTGGGGGTTACTGTGAGCTGTGATGCCACAGCACTCTATCCAGGGTGACAGCTTGAGGCTCTGTCTCAAAAAAACAAACAAACAAAAAAAAGGGAGTGTTTTTCCATATATTTCATCCATTATGCAGGCTGAACGTCCAAGATTAGAGTGTGGCAGGGTTGGTTTCTCCCGAGGCCTCTCTCCTTGGTGGGCAGACGGCTGTCCTTGCTGTGCCCTCAGGGGTCTTTTCTGGCAGTGCCTATCTCTGGTGTCTTATGATCACCTCTTCTTCTAAGGATGCCATTGGACAGGTTAGAGCCCACCCAAAAAGGCTCATTTTACTGTATTACTCTTTAAAGACCCTATCTCTAAATATAGTCACATCCTGGGTTACTAGGGATTGGGGTTTCGACATGAATGTTGGGTGGGGGGAGGCATAATTCAACCCGTGACAATTCTTGTTTCATATTTGGAAAGAGGGTCTACAGTGAAGGATATTTGAAGCTCCTGTGCAAAAAAAAAAAAAATAAAATAAAATGAAAAGGAAAAACCCTGCTGCTTCATTCGTCCCTGACCTTGAGAAGGGACTGTGGAGAGTTGATACCATTTGAGCCTTGGTTTAATCCTCATGAATCCATGCAAGGTGGACGTAAAGGTACCATCAGACACAAAAGATGCAGAAAGTTCATTTCCCTGAGATTCAGATCACTAGGAAGTAGAGACTAGTACCGGATTCAAAGTCAGGTTCCTACGGCTGCATTGTATTGAGGAAGGCGAGGGTGTTTGCAGGCCAGTTCCCCTATGGACGGGACACGGGGCAGAGGCCTCCGAATCCCCAACCCGGTGCTGTAGGCAGCTGCCACCCATCAGCAGGCAGCCACTCATGGGGCAGCCTGTTTTTCTTCCTGAGGCTGTTACAATATTATTGTCCCTCTGCCTGAAGACTTTCCCCATTTGGGTATCCATGCGCCCTCAGGGACAGGGACACGCTCTGAGAAATGTGTTGTTGGGCAGCTTCTTCACTGTGTGAACATCACGGAGTGTACACACAGAAACCCAGACGGTACAGCCTGCCGCGTCCCGGGTACAGGCTCTAGCTTCTTGTTCCTAGGCTACAAACTGCACTGCGTGTTGTGTACTGAATGCCGTGAAGCCTTGTAACACAGCACAATGCTATTTGTGTGTCTAAACACATCTAAATATAGAAAGGGTACAGTCAAACTCCAGCTTAATAATCCCAGGGAAGCAATGTCAGGTATATGGTCCCATCTTTGACCGAAATGCAGCACATGTATTAACAGAGGGTGAAGAAAGAGAGAGAGGAAGGTTAGCTGAAGGCATGTGGAGCAAAGAGGCAGCCAGCCTTGAGTTTTCTAAATTAGAATGGCTTCATTCTGGGGCAGCTTATTGTAAAATCTACAATGGTAGAGAGCTCTTTTCGTTCAGACGGAAGAACTGACCAGAATTGGCCAGGTGTGTAGGCTGTTGAAAATCTTGTTCCAGCATCTGTGCTGCTCGTAAGGTGCTCACCAATCCCTATTACCCAGTTGTTGAAGCCCCGGTCCCAGGATGTGACTGTATTTACAGATAGGGTCTTTAAAGAGGCAAATACAGTAAAATGAGCCTGCTTGGGTGGGACAGGTTTTATTGGACAGAGTTTCAGGGTTGACATTAGAAGACAGGGGATTTAACAAAAACGAGAAGAGAAAGAGTAGCTGGGATTTTGACAGAAGGGTAGAGTACAGGGAGGCTTGACCAAAGTCAGAGTGTCAGGAATCATGTGAAATCTTTAATGACCAAGATCAAGACTAATGAATCTGTGGGATTTTCCAGACAGTAAAACAAGTAGCGATCCTTTGGAGGTCATTCTCTCCAAATGTGGATGTGAGTGTGTTTACACGTAAGGTTTTTGAGAAGCCCTTTTTCAAAAAACAGTTAACAGCTTCAGGGGCGCCTTCTCAAGTAATCTGGCCAATGTTTTCCTGTTTCAAATTTCAGGTCATGCCAGTTTGTGCGAACCGTGGCAATTTACATATTTCCTCATTTATCCTTAGTGAAATTGAATATAGCCATTTAATTTCACTACTCCAGATAAACAAACCATGGGCCTAAGAGAATTGGAAGTGAATGCTGTTTAATATCTTTCATAACAGTTTTATCTAGTGAATTATCTTCTGTATAATGCATGTGATAGGAAGTATTTTAGAATCTAAAGATTTTAACTCCAGTTTACGCAGCTTCTATTTTCGATTCCATGTCACTGGCCTTCCATTAGTGCTCACTTAGGGTCCATAGCAGCTCCTTCCATTCATGCCAGAAAACTCGGAGCGTCTCTCTGTAATCCCCTTCCGAGAGGCTCTCATCTGTGTCCCTTTCTCTCTACGCTAAGCCATGAATCTGATCGAAGCTTCTATCCATTTCCTGGATCACTGCCCTGATGCTCCTCTAACTCCAAGCATGGCTGTCCTTTGCCTAAGACTTTATATCACAACTCTCCCTTACACTTGGCGTAAAATTCAGAGCCCTGTGTGTGCTCATCTTCTATTTCTCTCTTCCACCTCTGTTCCTACTCACTCTCTTGCCCACTCTTAATTCTCCCAGTGCTCCAAGCTCATTCCTGCTGTTTTGCTGAAATTTTTCCCACTGTTGAGGTTACTCATAGTTCAGATCTCATCTTAAATGCTGCTTTCACAAAGATGCCCCCACACCTCTTGGCACAGGCATTTTTGTCCTTGCACTTAATAAAAACTGATGGGATTATTTAATGTCTCTGCTCATCTAGATTAAAACACCCCAGAAGCAAGGATGTGTTGGTTTTGTAGATATGTAACAGCACTGTGTAATTTCTGATAAACACCAAGTACCCATATCTGTTCGGTGTGGTAAGTTGTCTGTGGTACGTTATTTCCATGGAGGGCACGTGTCTTCTGAAAGTTGCCTTTGGCTGCTAATGACTTCCACATATGGGCACTCAATTTCACCTCATCAGTTGTGCTTACTATGAAGATGAATAGCTGATGAACTCCAATTAGTGTAATTATCCTGTTTCCAGGCAGTAACCTTAGTAGTAATTGTTCTAAAGCCCTGAGACATTATAAGTAATTAGTACTGATGGCTCATGCATCCGAGCTTCCTCCCAAGGTAGAATCTGCAAGAAAGACTGAAATCGCCTGTTATTTGTGGGAAACACATGGTAGAAACTTTTATTTTTATATATACATGTAAAAAACAGGTTTCCACTGTTTGCCTTCACAGAATTAAAAAGGCTTAAAATTTAATAACAATAACAATGTTTAAGATAAGGACACATTGGAGGAAACATTAAAAGGAAACTTTTAAATGCTACACAGTGGGAGCTGTTCAGAGTTAGCGTATTCCTAGACTGTTCTTCCAAGTCATTGAGTATGATCAGTCAACTTAACCAAATTCATTTTATTAACAGACTTTGTGAGGTCCTGAATCCTAGGCCCCTAGATGATCCTGTGGGTTGAAATCTTTACACAAGTCAATTATAAATCTAACCAAGTAGAATTAAAGTTAGCCCTGGTTCTGTGGGTTCAGGATCTTCCTTTGTTCGTTTTTGGTGGCAGTTTCCAGCACAACCCGCAGTCCAGTGAAGGGCTGAATGCAGGGAGGGGCGTGTTTCACGGCCCCATGATGTCATGCTGTGTACAGCATCTTCCAGAATGTTGCCCTTGGCTTTGATCTCATACCCTGGGAACCAGGTTGTGATGAGCCCTTAGCAAACATCTTAGTGGATTTTGGTGTTTTTATTAGAGGAGAACGGGCACAATTAAGACCACATTTGTAAAGGACTCCCCCCTTCCATTTTTACATGCTCCTCCATGGGCAGCGTTCGTGTTCCAGGGTCACTGGCCTTCGTTGTAACTATTTTTTTTTTCCAGGTTAATGTGAGGTTACTACCAACTAGGTTACAATATTTGCGCTTGTTAGGTAGAGTCCCTTTTGTATTTAACTAAGATTTTTAGAGAGATGTATTTTCTTGTCCACCCTGAGATCTTGTATCGGGTCAGTGTCTAGTTTTCTTCAGCCAATTCCTGCTAATAGCAATTTTATTAAATAAAAGCCTTCTATAGTTTTTTTTAAATAATGATATGAAATTGATTTCTGAAGTAACATGTAGTTAAGAAATAATAATGGCAGGTTCCAGTAAGCATGTTTAATTCTAGCAATAGAAGGTACTCACTCTAAAACATTTCTAGATATTATTTGCAAAATTTTATATATTTATTTTTTGCAGAGTTTTTATTTTAATAGATTTCTGTGTTCCATGTTAAAGCTGTAGTTGTATTTGAGGTGATTGGGGGGTCTTTACTGTGTACACATTTGAGTCTGGTGGAGATATAAGACATTCTCATACCACCCATCCCATAAGTGTGATCTATACCATCAGCACTTTGTACTTGCATCAGTCAACCCCTTGTCTTAAAATTGTCTCATTTTAAATGGATCCAGTTAATGAATTAGCTGGTGGCATCGTCTTTAGCTAAGATTCCTTTATCTCCTCCTTAGTTCCTTAGTGTCCTTCCCCCAATAGACAAAGGATCCTCTTATGGATAAGGTGAGAGGGAGCCAGCCCTTGGGAAAAGGTAGAGCATAGCTTCAGACATCTACTCCACAGGGCCATGTCAGTTTGATTTTAGTTGCATACTAGAAGAAAAAAGGCAGTGATAGCTCTTTGCGATTAAATTTTATTTTACCGTTTATAGGCCCTAACTCACCAAACCGCTTCCTGATTTATCATACATTGAACTTCATAACTTCATATTTTGTTTGGAAGCCTTAACTCACATTGTAGATTACGTAGATAGGCTCAGTAATTAGCTTCAGTGACACGTACTGATGTTTGAGCAGCAGTTATGACACAGATGAGTAACTCTGTGACTGATACACCTTTGGATGATGTATATTTCCAAAGAGATGATACAGATGATATTTTCTTTCTTTTTTTTTTTTTTTCAACCTTCTGATGTGACTTGCTAGTGATGGTGTTTCCCAAAATGGGAAAATACAGAACTGAAGCTGAAGGCATGCTGGGTGTATGTTAGATTCTGCTGTCTCCCTCTTCTAGGAAACATTCTGCATGGGTTTCAGTCTCCTGGAATTGAAGGTGCATACTGTAATTTGCCTCTTCAATTAGGTGAAAATTATTCTATCTCTGCTCTATAAAAATACGTTATTGGGTTGGATGAACGTGATGTACACACATACATTTAAAGCCATAAGTTAAAAGAGTATTTTATGTAGTTAAAAGGTACAAATATTGCTTTTGTGATGAATTCATTCTTTGTTGAAAGATGGGTGGCATTTGTAAGCATATTTCTCAGGTGAAGCTTTTTCAAAGCAGTTCAAGTAGCTCCAGAATGCTCTCCAAGAATATGCCGAAAACACTTTTCTGCACATAAATGGACAACCTCAATGACTTGGGGTTTTTCTATTCCATTAGATGCAATGTGGGAAAATATCTACCATATTAAAATAGTGCAGAATTAATGTTTGTTTATTGATGGAGCTGGAAAGTGCAAGGCAAAGAAGTAAATCAGTAATTACAGAGAGACAAACGTTGGTCTGTAGATACATGATGATATTAGATCTAACTTATACTTGACTAAGCCATGTGAGGTATCTCAGTTCAGTTCACTATTATTTAAAAAATTTGATGTAAATATCGCTTTAGAGAAGATGGAGAATCCAGCATTGATACGTTTAGTGCCAAGGTCTTAATCATTAGATACAAAAGATACTCACATATCAAAACCCAGGTACTTAGGGTTTAGAAATTGAAGGTTTAAGTCTTCTAAGAATACCTAGTTCTTAACACTCATTAAGAATATACTTTAGATCTTGGGCAGTGTCACTGCTGGATCTTTTGAGGTTGTTATAAGGCCTTTCCAGTGTGTTCTAAGCTGGCTACCCAGCTTGAGAAATGGGAAATATGAAAGATTCTAAGAAAAATATTTCACAATATTTTGCATGATCCTGCAAATCTTTACTCTGGGGAAATTGTTCCCTATATCCAAGGAATCCGTGAAGTAAATAGAGTTTATCCTTTGTTCTAACCTAGAGGAAGATGGACTCTCTAGGAAGACAGGTTGGGGTGCATAGAGATGATTGTGAAATTGCCTGATGTACAATGAAAGAGGGTGTATTTATACAAAGAAAACATTTTATTTTGATAAACTTGTTTTGGAAATATTAATCCCAGGATTTCCTCGTGGGCTGGGTGAGTTTAATGTGCTAATGTTGGTAACTGATTGTTTTCCCATCAGTGTTTTTCTTTCTATATCTAGTTAGGGGTAGCTGTCACTTTGGCTCCACCATGCTGGTTTCTCTTGACTCTGGAATTGTAAATAGCTTACAGAATTAGCTGGGGCTCTTGACCATGTCTCAACAACTTTAGGGCAGGATTGGGATAGCCAGTCTCTCAGAGTTCTTCTGACTTTCACCTCCAGTCTAATTTGTACTACCTGCCCCCTCTAATGGATAATTACTTCTCACACAGGGAAACTCCTGGATGTGGGAGCCTTGTCTACCTGATGGTGGTTGTTTTCCTAGAACCTCAACTAGTAGTTGATCCAGAATAATTGCTCAATGTGAATGAATGCGTTAATTTTTGAGACTACTCTATGTTGGGAAAGAAATACAAAAACAAATTCCTTTTACGTGCATTTAAACCAGTGTTTACATTTGTGGGGATCTTGACCAGATTGTCCAGGAAGCTACTTTTCTGGTTGGTAAAATGTTCATTCTCTGTTGATGCTCTGACCTGTACAGTTAGATGGGTACTGACACTATTTTCAGAGCACATTGTGAGAGTTAATGTTCATGTCATTGTTGAAAAAAAAACACAATAGAAATATTTTAAAAGCTGGAATTAAAGATTTATATTAAGATCCTGATATCTAAAAGTTGAGTGGTTCAAATATGGCGAGTAATGCCCTGTTTTTGTTTGTTTGTTTGTTTGTTTTGTTGTTGTTGCAGTTTGGCCAGGGCTGGGTTTGAACTCGCCACCCAGGGTATATAGGGCCAGCACCCTACTCACTGAGCCACAGGCACCACCCAGCCCTGTTTTTTTTTGAAACAGAGTCTCACTATGTTGGTCTCGGTTGAGTGCTGTGGCATCACAGCTGACAGCAACCTCAAATTCTTGGGCTTAAGCGATTCTCTTGCCTCAGCTTCCCAAGTAGCTGGGACTACAGGTGCCTGCCACAGTGCCTAGCTATTTTTTTTGGTTGCAGTTGTCATTGCTGTTTAGCTGGCCCAGGCTGGTTTTGAACCCACCAGCTGGGTGTACGTGGCCGGAGCCATAACCATTGTGCTATAGGTGGCAAGCCTAATGCATTGTTTTAATTAGACCCATATCTTAAGAAAAAAGTCTTCATGGGCAGTCTTGATGTAAATAAATCACAATTCTGCATATCAGAAAAACTGGTTGTGCTACTCTGTAATTCAAAAGCTGGGTGTTTTCTGTGTACTTGGAAAGTTTGCCAATGGATCTTTTAGCCTATGCTGTAGTAGACAACCAGAGTTTTTCATGGAGGTATTGCAAGGAAGAGTAAGGTGGGTATTCTGATTAGGGACATGGAGAACTCTTGAGCTTACCTAGAATGCTTTTGTGAATAAAGGCATAGACTGAGGGTTTATTATTAACATTAGTGACTTGGATATTCATCGTGAAGAGGAAAAACTGCCTAAATCTATTGTTGAACTTGCAGATGTTATAGATGTAGCTGTTGGGAATGAGATGCTTAAAAAGGGATTCCACCTGGCTCTTGTTGGGTGGGTGACCCTTAAAATTGCTTTCTGGAGTCACATTTGATTCCCTGTTGTTCTCAGTGTCACCAGACCAGCATGAAACACATTGTATGTGATAAGAGGCTTTTTATTACATAAATACTTACTTGGGGGATTTTTGTCTTTTCCCAGTTCTTGGCCACATTATCTCTTTTGGATGGATCTAAGCAGTTTGATATTCCTATTTCATTTGGTTTGTGACTTGAAATTTTTGTGAATGATACCTATCCCACTTGGTCTAAGGACCTTTCCATTTTTTCTCTACTTAAACTCCTCTCCTTTTCAGTACAGCAATCTTCTGTAACAATCTTCTGGGTCCGTTTGGTTGTCCTTATTGTCTCAGCTTTCTCATGCAGGAAAAAGTCGTCACTATTTTCAACCAACTCAATCTCCATAGCTGGCTGAGTTTTTATTGAAACCGAAATAAAACTTCAAAGAAACGGAAGAAGCTTAAGCCTCCCTCCTCTTTCTTTCAACTGACACCTACTGATGTTTATCTTGGAAATTATTTGATGAAACATATAGTTAAGTGTTAATGGGGAGTGATGTCAAGCTTCGGAACAGTGAGGAGAAACCTATGTCTTGGTGCAAGTGTCCCGTGGAGCCAGGACAGAAATGTGTGCCTGTGCTCAAATAGTCTCAACTGCAGGTCCTGAATCGAAGCCATGTTCAGCTCAAATCTGACCTTGACTCACCTTTCTCCTTCATTTCCTGCTGTTTCTTCTTCCCCCCAGATTTTCATCTTCTTTTCTGGCACTGCGAAGTGTTCATAATTTCTGATAAATATCTGATGTGTGGCATAAATTATAAGACTCCTTAAACATGATTCACAGTGAATTGTATTTAAATATTGATAAGTCTTGATGAGTTTTCAAAGACTGTGTGGGAATTTCTTTTTGAGTGTCAACTGTCAACCACCTATTTTCTATTTAACTTTGGTTTTCTGTGGTTAAATTTTAATATCTTTTCATTCAAATGAGAATCTCTTAGCTCTCTAACAAATGGGTAGTAAAGGACAATGGGTTTAGTCCTTGCTCCTTTTAGCCAGGTAAGAAGCCAGTTTATCTTGGTTCATTCAGTAGAAGGTACCAATGGGTTGGGAATAAAGCCACATGACTTCTTAAGATCCTTCTCTAAATAATCAACTCCTGACTAAAACTTACACACTTTTAGCTATTTCTGAAATAAGGTCTGATATATGTGAATTCACTATGGTAAATAATTTTGGGGGTCAATGAACTCAGGGTCTAAATAAAATAGATCAACATTTGTACAAGGAACAGAGGGTTGTATTATTGGTGGTGGCCACTGACACCACTCTCACCCTGGGTCTTGGTGTCTTCTTCCTAGGATGTGTTTTTTTGTTTTGTTTTGTTTTCCTAGAATGTTTTTAGATAGCCTAGGTCTTCACTCTGGTAATACAACTTTGGTTATCTTTTTTCCAGAGCCTTACACAGTAAAATCAATCCTAGTTAGGACCTGTTAGGATTTCTGACATATATGGTGTATTTGCATCTGAAAATGTCTTTCCATGGTTGAAAACGCAGGCTTATAGTAGGGACACAAAGCCCTTCTAGTCTGGAGTCCTTGCAAATCTGTGAATCCTCTTTGGTAACCACTGCAATGGAGTTTTTGGAAATGTCATGCCAGTGTCATGGTAGTGTTTGCTTTTTTTTTCTTCATTAGTCTACTTTTGCCATTGGCACTGTTTACAGAGAGGTAATTTAAAAAATGACTCTGTGCTATGGTCTGAATGTATGTGTCCCTCCAAAATTCATTATGGTGAAACCCATGAGATAGTATTAAGAGATGGGGCCTTTTGGAAATTGATGAAGTCTTCAGGGCTCTGCCCTAATCCATAGATTCGTGCTCTTATAAAAAAGATTGAGGGCTTCATGGTCCTTAAGATTCTTCAGCAAAAAATATTTATATCAAAAGATAAAAAGGTTGAAGAAGTCCACTAATCCCCTTTTATCCTTAATCTTAGACTTCCCAGGCTCCAAAATTGTGAGAAATAATTTTTTATTTATTAATTATCCAGTCTAAAGTATTTTGTTGTAGCAGCAGGAATAGGCTAAGATATCCTACTAAAACAAAAAGACTCAATTGACTTTGACTTTAAGTTGATAACATAAAACCATTGTTAGGGGAGGGGGGAGAGCAAATGGAAGAAGTGTATTTGGTGGGATCTCACCTGATATGCACAATGCAAGGGTCTGATTCAAACAACTAAGAGTATATTACCACAAAATAAGTAAGTGAGGTGATGGTTATGTTAAGTAGTTGGATTGAAGCATTCCACATTGTATATCACATCGGCATATTGTACCCCATAAATGTATACAGTTATGATTTAATAAAAATTAAGTTAAAAAAATGAAACTGTCATTGCAGGGAAATTGAAACTAGACAAAGATTTATTTTTTAAGTGGCATTTAAAGACATTTTGTTATCTCTTGTAATTATAATATTGCAAATTAAAACCTTTTAGTCTATTGAACTGGAGATCGCCAAGTGCTTGCTGTGAGCCAAGCAGGCAGTGTTCTAAGCTTCATAAAGATTGACATTTTCAAATGTACCAGATAGATGTGAGGGAGATTCTATTGTTGTCCCATTGAACAAATAACGAAACTGTGGCGCAGAGAAATAAATGACAGGTCACGTAGCCAGTGTGACCCGGGACATCTTAGTTCATGTTCCACATTTTTTAGCTTGATGGAAGCATGTCAGTCAACAACAAAACTTAATCTGTTGCTTCCACTGTGAGCGACTGTCCTTTGACTTCTTTAAGGAAGTGCTGTACCTTAGCCTCGTTTGTTGGAAATGGATCAGGCCCTGAAGCTTTCCTAGGTCCCTGCGAGAACTGGAAGGACGCGGGTGTCTCTGGGACTGCCTGGGGTCAGAGTCGGGTCTCTGCGACAATTCACGGACACAAAGTGTTGCTGCCACCAGGAGCTGGAGGAGTTGAGGGCAGGATTATAAAACTAGTCCGCAGAGCCAGCATGCAAACCTGGGCCTTCCGAGACTCAAACGTCAGCTTTTTATAAAAACAAAGAAAAGAATAGAAGTGCATGGTGGAGAGGGGCTCTGAACAGCGTTATCGAACCACACACTCTACAAAATGAGAAGTCTGCTGCATTTTGAGGGTAAGTGGATAGTCCTCTTGTAATGCCTTCCTGACTGATGGAGAAGGAGTAAAATCGTGCTTACAGCGCTGCGCTTTAGACTAAGCAGACATCCTAATGCACCATTAATAGTTTCAGCAGCTGCTATTAACTACGGTCGCTGTGCAGTTCCTTTTTTCTTTTAAACTTTATCAGTGACTGACAGAGTAGTTGTTAGAAGATAAGGAATGGTAGAAGTTCTTACTTACCTCCCTGTCCACAGTGAGTGGAGGTGAGAATGATCTCATGGTTTTGTCTCTTTCTTTATTTAATATACTTTTTTTTTTTTGACTAGTTTTAAGTTCATAGCAAAATGAAGCACACAGTACAGAGATTTCCCATAGATTCCCTGCCCCCCACATGCATACCCTCTCCGTTAGCAACATCGCCACCAGACTGCTACCTTTGATGAATCATCACCACCACCCCAAACCATAGTTCATATCTGGAGTTCACCCTGGGTGTTGTACATTCTATACTTTGGACAAATGTGTCACGATGTATATCCACCATTGTAGTATTATCACTTTGTCTCTTAACATACATTCAAGTCAGGGCTTATTTTAGTTTAAGGGAGAGTAAGTGAGGGCAAGTACATTTCGTATGTCCTTATGCCCATTTACAACCTGTTTAAACAATCCGTAATGCTTTGCATTTTAACTGTAAACAACAAAACAACGGTTGTTGTTTGTAATAGCACATACTTGCTCAGTTTGCTAATGTTGTTGCAGAGTAGAAGTAAGTCTAGAAAAACACAACTCAGTTTTTTAAAAAAGGATTTTAAAAAGCATTTTATTTTCCTTTTAAAAGGATTTTTTTTGGGGGGGGTGAAGGGCTTATTTTTAAATAAGTGCACATGTATTTATGTGTAAAATGATCTTTTTATCAGCCCTGCTGTTCTCATAAGTCTGTGCCTTTCTTAGAATGTGCACACATGCGTGTGTGTAGCATTCTGGAACACCTGTAGGATGTTGCTTCCAGCCGGTCCACATGGTAGGTGATGAAAGGGCACCGTGATAGACCCACCTGGATTTAAATCCTCCTCTCATTCTTTATTCCTCCACTTTCCTAACTTCAGTTACCTGGTGTCTAACTGGACACTAATGATACCTACTTCACTCTGTGAATTAGCACAGGTGAGGAAAGCCAGTGAGAGGTGTTTCCCTCCCCCCACAATGTAGATCTTTGTTTCTTTTGTAGCATTTACAACCCACTCAAGTTATTTTGTTTGTGAATTTGTCTTGTTTGTGGACTATGTCTTCCCAGGTGATCCTAATATTGGTGAACCTGTCTGGTTTGTGTGTGACTCTACCTGATCCCCCTGTCATGTAGGCTGTGTGCCGTCAGGCCCTGTGTCCATCTCATGCATGGCCATGTCTCTACCATCATGCACCTTGGTCCTCAATGAATCTGTGCCCACGGCTAACAGGAAACAAAACACTAGAACACTTGCCAGAGCCTTCCTCAGGCATGATTTGTCAAGTGCAAATCTGGGGACTGTATGGAATTGGGTGAAGTTCATTTTTTGCAAATAGAGTCTTAATACTATAAACTGTACAATGGGATTGAAAATATCTAATTGATACTTTAGGTTCTCAAATACTGGAAGATAACTTTTAATTCAGTGAGTCTATACATCAAAATATTTCCATGAGCCTTCTTGATGAGAATGTGTATCAAAATGTTTACATACACCTTCTTGATGAGAATGTAGACAGATGCCTAAGACATTCCCAGTTTGGAGGACATAACAGTTAAGTTGCGCCAATGTTGAGTGCATATTTTCAAACAACTTAACCCATGCTAGCATAACTGGATCTATTCTTTTTGTCGTTGTTGTTGCATTTTGGCCGGGACCGAGTTGGAACCCGCCACCCTCAGTATATGGGGCCAGCACCCTACTCATCGAGCCACGGGCACTGCCCTGAAATCTATTCTTATAAGTGATCACTTTAACTTCAGACAGGATTGCTGGTCACTTTTTGTTTGATTTGTCTTTATAGGTAAAAATTGTATCATACCTTGAGCCTGAGTAAAACATAATAGTGTTGTGCAATACCCAAACATATTCTCGCATAATTATCCCTGAGTGTCCGAAGGCTGCAACTCTACTAGTAGAGTTTAGGGTCTGACACTGGGCAAGCCCAGAAGAGTCTGAGAATCATCTTTTCCAACTGTGAATTTTAGGGATGAGGGAACTCATGGCAGAAGGGTCTAGGAGTGACCCACAAGCATACTGCCTCTGTACATAAGGTCAGGTCTTAAAGTTCTATTTTAACCTAGGTAGGACTTGTGTGCATTGTGTATGCTATCTTTATGTTTTTTTTTTAAACATGCTTAATTGTCAATGTTGAAATAGAAATTTTTTGTTCCCATAGTGGCTACTAAATAAATTTTATTCAGAACTATTTTTGCTCTCTCTTCAACTATTTTGAAGGTGGAATTTGTTATTATTATTGATACTATTTTGTCTCAGTAGAGCTAGTACGTTAATACTTTCTGGTTCACTCCTATTCTAATGATTCTAGATACTTTATAAATGGTAAATCTAAATGCCACGTATACCATAAACATGTATTTATATTCAGGAGACCAAATTTATAACTATTGCTTTGTTTCCAAAGAATTCCATTTCTTTTATAAACATTATCACCCCAGCAATTTAGAATAGGGGATTTTGTGATTACTGATATATAACTTTTATAATTTTATAGGACTTTAGAAATTATTAGGCTCTGCATAGAAAGTTACGTCTAATTTTTTTTCTCTAGGCAGGGAATTTTCTCAGTCATTATTATTTGGCTCCCTCATTTAAAATACAAACAATATGGAGCAAAATTGCTGGAGTCAGGGAAAAATGGAGAAAGGGATAAGGTGGAGAAGAAAAAGGAGAGAGAGAAGAGAAGAAATTGAGATCACAGTGAATAAATAGATTGCTCAGGATAACTCGTTAAGCAGAAGCAGCAGGATTCCAAGCTGTAGGTCTGGAATGCCTGTGCTGGGATGTTAGCTTTCCTTGAGTCAAAACGATGGTGGATTACTAGTAAAGCTAATAAACGTCATGTGATAAATGCCTAGAGAAAAAAAGACATTGTAAAGGATTACAGGAAAGGAAAATTGTAGATGTCTTCTAGAATTATTGGAGAAGGCTTCCTGGTAGAGAACCATCACACTAAGGTATTTGGAGGAGTTCTTTCAGGCACAAGCAATAGGCACAACTTGTCCCAGCTGTGGGATGGGCTTGGCTTCTTCTGAGGACAGCAGAGACTGTCCTGACAAGAACAGAACACTCCCTGTAAAATAAAAGAGCTTTGGAAAGGGAAAGAGTCTAGATCACAGGGTCCACAACAACTCTGAAAACCAGGATGAACTTTGTTAAATACGACTCAATGTTAGAAAAATGAGGCTGTGCTTTGGGCCAACTCACATCTCTGTGACTACAGGCTTAGAAGTGTGTTTGTGACTCGGAGAAATCTAGAGGGGCCTCATTCTCTAATTGCCCACTTTCCCAATTTGCTTTACAAACCCTTCTGTAAAAGATCTTTCTCACAATTGCATTTTTGCACCCACTTGGCCTCTGGGTTATCAGAGCTCTTTGAAATTCACCCTGTCTTCTATCAGTTGTGTTATAAAAGTTATTTGGATTTGTGAAATTGGGTTTATCTTTTAAAATTCATTTGGATTTCTGAATGTGGAGTTCTTAATCAAGTTCGAAACATGCAAAGTATAGGCTATTGAATCTCAGGGCCCTTGATCCAGGTGCCCAGAGGGTGAGAAAAGTGGATCTTGACTTCATATAGGTCAATTATGGTATTGTGATGTTTTCGTCTGTTTTACAAGATCTAAAACCATCAATAATATTACATCTCACTCAACTGTGAAAGAAATCTTGCCTAATGAATGTATTTTCTGCATACTTTCAGTCTTTGAGACTGATCTGAAGTTGTAACTCTATGAATCCTCCTTCTTCAACAGTGATTAGAAATCGACTTTGATGATACCTGCTAAGTTCCTGGGCTCTCACTTAAGTCTGCCTTTCATGCCATAACCCCCCAGTTGCATTTAAGAAATTGTATCTCTTTCTATATATGTCATTGTTGGGAATAAAATTTGGGTGTGTTAATGTGCTAGCACTTTCTATGTAAATTCATGCCCCACATTTAACTTTGTAAATCAGTACACTTCATGTCCTGAGAATCAAGCATTAGATGTAATACAGAGGATTTGGAAATATTTTTTGTGGTCTCCTTGGCCGTGTCCGTTTCTCTTCCTTTGAAAAAGATTTTCGTGATGGGAGAAACTGCGAATCACTTTGCACCCTAGGCTGCCATGAAGTTATCTTAGGTATAGACTAGCCAACAAATAGCCCAGGGTCGTCCTCCGTTTTGTTTTCAGTTGCTTTTCATTATTTCAAATCAAACATTTGAATATTTCAGATCTGGGAGAGTAGATAGATGGTTTCATGTTAGTCAATATTCTAGTAAATGTCTTTTGGATGGTTGCCTGTGATCGTATTGTCAGAATTCTCACTGGACCTATACATATAATAATACCTATGGCTCACACTTAAATTTAGCCCAGTGCTTGTAAACTGTTGAAATTAAAGGACCTAGTTCGCATCTGATGTTTACTAGTTAGAGCAGCCTCTATTGTGAGCCCAATCTATTCATTTGATGTGAAAAACAATTATGTCACCCTTTAAAAGATTGTTTTTTCCATCATATGCTGTGCGTGCTAGATACATTTTCCCTGAATGTCAATACGTATGTGACATTAATTCTAGAGTGGACCATGGTGCATTAATTTAAATGGAGAGGCCACTGCAGCAGAGCTATTCCAAAGAGCGTTTCGGCCTGGGTTGGACAAGACTGGAGTATGATGGTGTCTAATAATCAGTACCATAAGATGGTTCAAATTTCATTCACAATGACATATTCTGATTGCATAAATGTGAATGTTAAAACGAAGTTCAGGTACCACAGGGTTTTTTCAGATTCAGAAGGATGGGAAGCAGCGTGTCCCCCTTGTAGAGTGTGAGTGTAGCACCATGTCCTAAAACAAGCATGTTTATGGACGCCTACATTACCCAGGGGAGCACAGAATGACTCTCAACTTTGTAGTCTCTTTTGTGTTTTTTTTTCTTTTGAGACACAGTCTCAAGCTGTTGCTATGGGTAGAGTACCATGGCATTATAGCTCACAGCAACTGCCAACTCTTAGGCTCAAGTGATCCTCTTGCCTCAGTTTTTCTATGCTTAGTAGAGACAGGGCCTTGCTTTTTCTCAGTCTGGTCTCAAACTCGTGAGCTCAAAGCAATCCACCTGCCTCAGCCTCCCAGAGTGGTAGGATTATAAGCATGAGCCACGTGCCCAGCCAACATTGTTTTCTCTTGAAAAATATATACCACGTTGCCATTGTGCTTTTTTTGTAGCCTGTGAAGCACTTTTACACATTGATGCACCTGTTCCCGAGCTTCTTGATTTCCTTTTCCCATCATCCTTTGGCTCTTGCCTATCTAATGGTGGAGGCCTTCCTCCACGTCATTCAAACACCAACACACACTCACATACCAAATTAAATATAATTTGGGTAATTACAAATGTGTTGAGTTACACAAGCTTATTGGCATAAGTGTTACTGAAGATAAACACTAATTAAGACCTGGAGGTCTTTTTTTTTTATTTTGGAGGTACTATTTTATTTTTTGAGATACAAACTTTAATACTTTCCAGGGCCCCTGCAAGCTCAGGCGCCAATACCCAGTGACTGCAGGGCCCACGTGGGAGCCCCCTCTGTCGCTCGTCTTGCCGTGGTTCACCTCTGGCGGGTCTGTCCTAAATATTGTTCTTCCTGCAGCCTTCTTTACCCAGAGGCAAATTTGGTCAAAGGCAAGAAGCCATCTGCTTCTCTCTGGTGCTGCCTGCAGCTCCCAGTCAGGGTGTACATGTCTTTGGATTGCGACATTTAGGACCTTCTGCCTGGTCATTCTCTCCTGAGCTTTGCTGCCAGCAAAAGTAAAATGGGGGTGATTAACTGATGAGGAATTTGAAAAGCCAAATGCCTTATGACTTGCAGGAGACCTTTACAGTCAGTGGGAGGCATTCTTACCTCCCCCCATACTTCTTTAATCCTACTTAGAATCACTTGCTACACACAACCCTTTTACCTTTTTAAAACTTCTGTTTAGAGTCTCTTATGTTTTTTATAAATGGCTCTTTCCCCCCTGTACTAATGTTTCTATATTCCTACTTCAACTCATAACTTGTTTTCACTATTTTTAGAGATTTTTTTTTGCTCTGTTGGCAGGCCAGAGTACAGTGGCACAATCATTGCTCACTGTAGCCTTGAACTCTTGAGTTCAAGTGATCCTCCTGCCTCAGCTTCCAGAGTAGCTGGGACCACAGGTACACATGACCATACTTGGCTATTTTTTGTAGAGATGCTTTCTTGCTATGTTGCATAGGCTGGTCTTAAACTCCTGGCTTCTAGCGATCCTCCCAGAGTGTTGAGATTACAGGTATGAGCCACCGGGCCCAGCTTTAATCTAAGTCATAGGACCACTCTAAGGCCTCTCATTCTAATGTGTTTGAGGATTCCCTTTTATTTTCACTTACTGCTGAGACCCTCTATTGTCTGTGCTGTTTTTCCACCTATACTAAAATATACTTTCTATTTTAATTTGGTGCATGTTCTACTTGACTATGAAAAGTCATATTCTGTATAAAAAAACTTCACTAACAGGGTGTTCTTGGATAAACTTGTCTATAATTTTTGCTTTGACTTTAGAGTAACTATTACAAATCAACCAAATTTTTTATTACTTTTTTTTTTAACGTATTTTGCATGGAGAATTCATTTAGTTAGATGTGGTGTTTTCAAGTGACACCATACTCTGAACACTAATAATTGAGAAGTTTCTATGTATGAGAGTTGGGTGCTGAGGGGGGTCATAGGAATGATTTATTGTTAAATGTATGGAGGTCTTTTAACCTGAAGTTTGGTGTTTGAGGAGTGGTTTTGAGGAACTGACTCTTTGTTAGAATTAAATTTTGCTGCATAGAACAGGAAATACTAAATTATTATATAAGGGCTTAAATGAGAGAAATGTTTAATTCTTCTTATGTAAAATTCCAGAGACAGCTCCAGGGCTGATGTGGTTCAGTGGTGGGATCAAGATTCTAGACTTTGTCTCTTAGCTCTTCCATCCTCACTGTTGACTTTTGTCCTCATGGTTTCAAACAGCTGCTGGAGCGCCAGCCATCTTTATCTAGCAGCAAGAGGAAGCAAGAAAGAAAAAAGCTCTCTCAGAAGTACATGCTTTAGCTATGATGTTGTGTTCTAGCACCTAGAAGTGGAGTTGTGAACAGATCTTACGTGGAAGAAGGACATGAGCACCAGAGTGAAGGTAGTAAGAGTGGTGTGGTCCAGAAAGACCCCCACATTTCTGGCACAGAGAAGGGGTGGAAGATGGTTCTAGTCTTCAGGGAAGATCCGGAAGGATGCCCACATTGGGTCAGTGATACACTGCTGGCTGTGTGGATGACTCCAAAGCTTCAGGCTGTGAGCTAGAGAGTGTAGGAAGTGCTGCAAGACTGAATTGACGTCACGTTCTGGAACATTTGGAGGACGACATAGAGGACAAGGAGGGGCCCAGAGATCAGGGCTTGAAGATGAGAAAGGCAGGTCTGGGGAGAAGTAAAAAGCAGCTCTCCCTGGGGTGGGAAGAGGAAGGCCTATGATAGGAAGCAGCTGTGTTCTCTGTAGCTTCTTCTGTACCATGGGGATATTGCTTCATGTTATGGAAACGTCTCAGAGATGAACATTTGGACTTCCGAGAAACCCAGGCGTGGTAGAATCTGAAGGGAGGCTTCTTAGCAGAACAGATGCAAAGCATGAAATTCAGTTCCCTGCTTTGTCCTTTATTTTACTTTCTCCTGTGTAGGCTTGACACACCAGGCTCAAGAGAAGCATTTGAATCTTTATTGTTTCATTTAATTTTTATAAATCTTCTCTTATGTGAAGGTTTTCTTTATTATCCATAGTCTGTGCTGTAAGAGGTTCACTGAATCCCTCTTTGCTTTGCAGCAGAAAGGGATGGAGCTCTTGCTTGGGTCCCATTTTGTTTTTTGGTTCTGATCTGTGAGGATTTTGTGCTGTGGTCCTAGACCTTCTGGGTAAGTGACTTGTACAGAGTTTTTGTCCTAAAATGTGCTGTTTTTCTGCTACAACCTAAGTCTCTTTGCTCCCAGGCAGTCAGAATACATAGAGTGAGTGATTAGAGTTTTTAAAAAATACTATTCTGTTTCCCAATCTTTAAACATTCTCATATGACATTCTTTGTCACTGATAATATTGTTGCAAACCAAAAAGTGCCTGTTTTATCTTTTCAGCATCCTTTAGATTTGAATCACACTCTCATCTGATCATAGGAGCTGAGTCACTTGTTAAGTACATTCATGTAAGACTCTAGACAGGGGTCAGCAAGCTTTTTCTTAAAGTCCCAGCCACACACTTTCTGCATTGAGGGACTCAGCTCAATTCTTCTTCACTCCACTTTTGACGTGTGAAAGCACGTATAGATAACATGTCAGTGGACGGCCATGACTGTGTTCCATAAAACTTTAGTTTCAGAAACAAGCAAGCAGTCCAGTGTGCAAACACCTACTTTACAAGAAAGGACTAAATTGTAGAATTTCTAGCTTTGGCAAGTAAAATTATCTAACAAAATTGTGAAAATAGTCATTTCCAGGATTTAAAATATTTAGTTTCTTTCAAAAAATAGACTTATCTCTAAGAAAGATGGAGACTTTACCTCTTTTGTGTTTACATGGATGGAGCTGGAACATGTTCTTCTTAGCAAAGTATCTCAAGAATGGAAGAAAAAGTATCCAATGTACTCAGCCCTAATATGAAGCTAATTTATAGCTTTCA
>CAUYON010097445.1:0-14871 GCA_963573935.1 Arctocebus calabarensis | reverse complement strand
TTGGAGCAGAGGGAGGGTAATTGGTGGGGCCACACCTACGGTGCATCTTAGAAGGGTCCAGGCGAACCGTTCTAAATGCAGAATACAAATGTCTTCATATAATAACTGAGAAAATGCCAGGAAGGATATGTTAATCAGTTTGATGAAAATAGTTAAGATTGTATATGAAACTAGCACATTGTACCCCTTGATTGCACTATTGTACACAGCTATGATTTAATAATAAAGACAATAAAATTAAAGAAAAAAGAGATAAACATGAGAGAAGTAAATACAATAAAGAAAGGAACAAGAAAAAAAAACACGTACAAGGAGAAACTAACAAAAAAATCCAGCAATATGAAAAATATCACCTCCCATAAAAAGTCATATCACATCTATAACAGATGATCCATTCTATAAAGAAAACAAAGAAATAACAGGAAGGAGATTTAGAATATGGATGGCAAAAACAATGAAGGAATTTGAAAGGCCAGTTGAAAGCCACCAAAAGGAAATCCAAAAATTAACCCAAGAAATAAAATAAAGATTTGATGAGATTAGAAATGATACAATAAAGCTTAAAGAATAGAAGGAGTCATACAGGGCATTTAAAAATGCAGTAGAAGATTTCAATAAAAGTTTGAACCATGCAGAAAGGAGAATCTCAGAGGCTGAAGACAAGTCTCTTGAGATAACTCTGTCATTTGAAGAAATAGTAAAGAATAGGGCAAAATCACAGAAATCTCTTAGAGTATTATGGGACTAAATTAAATGTACAAATATGAGTTATAAGTATCCCTGAAGGAGAAAAAGACTGACCCAAAGATATGAATGCCCTACTGGAGGATGTCATAAATAAAAATTTTCAAACATCAAGAAAGATTCAGACAAACTTTAGACAAATATTGAACGTCAGTTCATCTAAATTCAAACAGAATGTCTCCTAGAAACATGTAATGAACCTGGAGATAGGATTCTGCACACTCCTGGGAGTAAGGTACATGGCAAAATCTTCAGGCGGGCGGGGACCAGATTTTTCAGCAGAAATTTTGTAAGTAAAAGGAGAGTGTTCACCTGTAATCAATCTTCTCAAACCAAATTCCTTCAAGCTCAAGATTCTGTATCTTGATAAATCATTCAATGGAGAAATCAAATCCTTTACAGAAAAGCAAAGATTGAGGAAATAGCCACTATAATACTAGCTTTGCAGGAAATACTTAACACCTGTACTATATACAGATCATCACAGTGGGCCACCACCAAAGAAAAGATACTCAGAAAATAAAGGACAAAATCTAGGTTCCACAGCTGAACAAGTAATGAAACTAGGCAACACTACTCTACAAAAAAATACAAAGATAAATTCACCATACTTATCAGTTCTCTCAATAAATGTGAATGGCCTGAATTTCCTACTGAAGAGGAACAGACTGTCTGACTGGATAAAAAAAGCACAAGCTCTATTCAGAAAACACATCTGACATCCAAGGACAAAATAAGACTGACGGTGAATTGATGGGAGAGAATATCACAGGTGAGCAGAAATCAGAAGAAATCAGATGTCACTACTCTTTTGTCAATATAATTTTCTTTGAAGCAACAAAAGTAAAGAAAGTTAAAGATGGACACTATAGACTAGTCAAGTTAAAAATAAAATGAGAAGAAATTTCAATTCTAAATATATAAGCACCCAACCTAAATGCTCCCACTTTATAGAACAATCCTTATCCCACCCAAACAATATCATATCCTATACTAATACTGGGGACTTCAACACCCAAATGAAAGAAATGAAAATATCCTCCAGCATAAGTTAAACAAAGAAACAATGGACTTAATGATAAATCTAGAGCAAATGGCATTAACAGACATATACATAACATACAACTCCTATCATACTAAGTATATGTTCTTCTAGTCAGCTCATGGATCATTCCTCCAAATTTACCACATCCCATGACACAAATCAGAACCCAGCAAATTTAAAATAATATAAATTATACCTTGTGTCATTATGGTACACAATGGAATAAAGGTAGAAATCGACTCCAACAACAATGACAAAAAATAACTTTATCCCACACAAAATCATAGAAACTAAACAATTTTACGAAGACTGAAACTGGACCCTCACCTTTCACCATTAACAAAAATTGATTCTCACTGGATAAAGGATTTACACTTAAGACATGAAACTATAAAGATATTTGGAGACAGAACAGGGGAAAGACTTAAAGAAATTAGCCTAGGATAATATTTTATGAGGAGGACAACCCTGTCAATTTAAGCAATACCAAAAATAAATTATTGGGATCTGATCAAACTAAAATACTTCTGCACATCCACAAACACAGTAAGTAAAGCAAGCAGACAGCCCTCAGAATGGGAGAAGATATTTGCAGGTTATGTTTCTGACAAAGGTTTGATAACTAGAATCCACAGAGAGCTCAAACTTAATTAATAAGAAAATAACAAATAACCCCATTTCATTGGGGTCAAGAGACTTGAACAGAAGCTTCTCTGAAGAAGACAGGCACATGACCTACAGGCACATGAAAAATGCTCATCATCTGTAATCATCAGAGAAATGCAAATCAAAACCACTTTGAGATATCATCTAGCTCCAGAAAGAGTAGCCCACATCACAAAATCCCTGAACTACAGATGCTGGCATGGATGTGGAGAGAAGGGAATACATCTGCACTGCTGGTGGAGATTCAAGCTAGTATGTTCCTGTTGGAAAGAAGTTTGGAGAACTCTTAGGGAACTAAAAGTAGACCTGCCATTTGATCCTGCAATTTCTACACTAGGTATATATCCAGCAGACCAAAAATCATTTTACAACAAAGATATTTGCAGCAGAATGTTTATTGCAGCCCAATTCATAATTGCCAAGCCATGGAAGAAGCACAAGTGCCCATTGACCCACGAGAGAATTAACAAAATGTGGTGTATGTATACCATGGAATACTATACTGCCATAAAAAAGATGGAGACTTTACATCTTTTATGTGTACATGGATGGATCTGGATAATATTCTTCTTAGTAAAGTATCTCAAAAATGGAAGAGAGTATCCAATGTAATCACTACTATTATGAAACCAATATATACTCACCCACACTTTCACACAAATGATAAAATACAACTATAGCCCAGAATGAGGGAGTGAAGAGGAGGATGAGGCAAGGGGAGGGAGGAGACAGGGTAGAGGGAAGGTAATCAGTGGGTCCTCACCTATGGTCCATATTGCAAGGACGCATGTCAAATATATTAACAGTAAAAATGTCTTAACACAACAACTATGTAAGTGAGGTGAAGGGTATGTTAATCAACTTGATGTAAATATTCCAAATTATATGCAAAATCAGCATAGTGTACCCCATAAATGCATTAATCTATCCAATTATGATTTAATAAAAAGTCACCAATAAATACTCAGACATAAATAATAATAAAAAATAATAAACAATTTTATGCTGAATGACAACTGGGTGGAGCAGGACATAAAGATGGAAAACATTAGATTATTTGAATAAAATTACAATGAAACCACAAGCTATGAAAACCTATGTGTTACTGCAAAAACTATCCTAAAGTGAAATTTATCACATTAAAAGCCCACATGAAAAAAAAAAGAAGAGTGCAAATCAACAACCTAACACATTTTCTGAAGGAACTGGAAAGGGAAAAGTAATTTCATTTGAAACCTACAGAAGAAAATAAATAATCAAAATTAGATCAGAAGTAAATAAAATAATGAATAAAAGAGTCATTTAAAAAAATAGCGAACAAAAATTTGGTTCTTTGCAAAAATAAGTTAAATACATGATCTTCAGACAGATTAACCAGAAACAAAAAGTAAAAATTCTAATAATCTCAATAAGAAACAAAAAGTGGGAAGTAAAATCAACAAAAACCATAGAGATATAAGAGATCATTACTGACTATAACAAATAACTCTATTCCCCCCAAAAATGAAAGTACACAGAAAAATGGATCAATACTTGGATCAATACATGAGTAGAATTAACAAGGAAGAAATAGGCCTCTTGAACAAACCAATATCAAGCACCAAACTGCAACATTAATATAACATCAACAACAACAAAAAGTCCTGAAGAGCAGTATTTTATAACCACAACTCTAAAAAATGTTCAAAAAACAGCTTGTATTTATATTGCAGAATGTATTCCAAATTACTAGAAGGGAGGTACTCTTTCCAACTCCTAAGAAAAGATGAACTCTGATACCAAAACCAGAAATTAACTAAGCAAAAGAATAAAACTAAAGACCAATTTTTTAATGAATATCAGAAAATAAATGCTCAGTAAAATCATAACAAACAAAATACAGATCACATTAAAATAAATTATACCCAACTAACAGGTGGAGTTCATCCCATGAATGAACTAGCCTTAGCTAGTTACATTTTTTTTTTTAAACAGTCTCACACATTTACCCTGGGGTTGAATGTGTCATGGCATCATAGTTCACAGCAACTTCAAACTCTTGGGCTCAAGTGATTCTCTTGCTTCAGTCTCCTGTCTAAATGGGACTACAGGTGCCTGCCACAATGTCCAGCTATTTTTTAGAGATGGGGCCCCCTCTTGCTCAGGCAGATCTGGAACTCCTGAGCTCAAGGAATCTGCCCAACTCAGCATCCCAGATTGCTGGGATTACAGTTCTCTGGGTGAGCCACCACACCCAGCCTTTGGTTATACATTTTCATAAACATAAATGTAATTCACCACATAATTAGAAATAAAAACAAAGACCATATATTCTTCTTACTATATACAGAAAAAAAATATTCTATCAAATTTAGCGTCTTTTTTTCTAATAAGAACATTTAGGAAAACAGGAGTAGATGAGACATTTCTTAAGTTGGTAGTACTCATGTACCACAAACCCATAGTCAGTATCATACTGAGTATAATAGAATTGACAGCATTTCTGATTAAAAATTAAACCATACAAAAATGACCCCTACCACCAATGCTATTCAACATAGTACTGGAAATCCTAGCTAAAGCAATCAGGTAAGCAAAAGATCTTAAGGGAGTACAAGCAGGGAAAAAGAAGGTCAAATTTACAATTTTTGCTGATGATATATAGAAAGTCCCAGAGAACCAACCATAAGAATTGATAAAAAAAGAAAAAAACAATAACATCTCTGGATATACAATCAATGTCCACAAAGCAGTATCCTTCATGTACTCCAACAAAAGTCAAGCTAAGAATCAAATTAAAGAAGTAATTCCCTTCACAGTAGCTTCATGAAAAGAAAATATTTGGGAATACATCTAACACAGAATGTGAAGGGTTTCCAAAAAGAGAACTATGAACATCTGAGAAGAAAAATAGCAGAAGACATTAACAAATAGAAGAACATAACATTCTCATAGCTGTGAAGAATTAAAATTGTGAAAATGTCTGTATTAGCCAAAGCTATCTACAGATTTAACAGAAGCCCCAGTAACACCAATGTCATACTTTGATGAACTTCAGAAGATAGTTCATATATAGAACCAGGAAATAACCTGAATAGGCAACAGAATTCTAAGAAATAAAAATAAATTTGGAGGCATCATGTTACCAGACTTCAAGCTATACTACAAGTCTATCGTGATAAAATCTGTGTGATATTGACATAATATCTATGAACATAGCAGAGAAACATAATGAGGAAGCAAACCTCATATCACCATTTGACCTTCAATAAGTCAAACAAAAGTCTATGCTCAGGCAAGGAACTCCTGTTTAGGAAATGGTGCTGGGAGAAGTACACAACAAGAAGATAACAAAACATGAAAGTTTGAAATTGCATTCACACATTTCATCACTTTCAAAAATTATCTCACATTGGATAAAAGATTTAAACCTAATACATAAAACTATAGAAACTCTAGGAGAAACTGTGAGAAAATCTCTTAAATATGTCTGACTGGGGAAAGATTTTATGAAGAAGTTTCCACTGGCAATTACATCACTAACAAAAATAAATAAATGGAGGCTGGAAGTGGTGGCTCATGCCTATAATCCTAGCACTCTGGGAGGTTTAGTATGGTGGATTGCTTGAGCTCATGAGTTCAAGACCAGCTTGAGCAAAAGCAAAACCCTGTCTCTACTAAAAATAGAAAAACTGAGACATGAGTATCACTTGAACCCCAGTTGGAGGATGGAGGTCGCTGTGAGCTATGACACCACAGCACTCTACCTAGGGTGACAGCTTTAGAATCTGTTTCAAAAAATAAAAATAAATAAATAAATAGGCCCTGATTAAGCTTAAAAGTTTCCACACATCTTAGTGCACATATAAAAGCCAATAATTAACCTTCAGAATGGGAGAAGATATTTGCATGTTATGAATCTGACAAGGGTCTAACAACGAGAATCTATAAAGAACTCAAGCAAATCAACAGTGAAGGAGATAACAACTCATTTTATACCTTGCCAAAAAAGATAAGCAGAATCTTTTCCCAAGAAGACAAACAAATGGCCAACAAAAGTCATCAGAAAAATGCAAACAAAATCCACCTTGAGATATTACCAAACCCCAATGAAAACAGCCCACAAAGTCTCAATGCTTCTAATTGCTGTGTGAATGCTGAGATAAGTGAACACTTATACACATTTGGTGAGATTACACCTTAGTACAGCATTTTAGGAAAGAGGTATGGAGAATTCTCAAAAAACTAAAAGTAGACCTCCATTTGATCCCATAATCCTATTAACAGGTACTACTTAATAAAAAAAATTATTTAAACACAAGAACATTTGCACTTAAATGTTTATAACAGCTCAATTGACACTCACAAAAAATGTGGAAACAATGAAAGTTCCCACTAACCTGTGGATTAATTAATAAAATATGATATATGCTCACACATACATATATCATGGAATATTATTCAGCCATAAAAAGATGGAGAATATATTTTTTGCATTTACCCGGATAGAGTGAAGGAAATGAAAAACAAATTTCACATATTCTCAGTTATTAGTAGAAGTTAAAGGAGAAATAGATATGGTAATAAATTGGTGTGATGGACATTGAAAAATATGAAGGAAAGTAGAGAGGGGATGAAGGATAAAAATCCTGTTGGAATTATGAAGGGAGGTAGAGAGGGGATGAGGGATAAAAATCCTATTGGGATCCTATTGGGTACATTATGCACTATTCTGGAGATGAGTATCCTAAAACCCTGACTTCAGCTTTATACAATTAAATCATGTAACAAGAAACAATTGTGCCTTCTAAATCCACTGAAAGACAAAATAAAAACAACAACAAAAGAATGAGTACCTTCTGTGTATGCAGGCATTGTTCTAGGCACTAGAGATTCAGTAGTATATCAAAGTTTCTATTTTTTAGAACTTCTCCTGCAAATGAATTCTAAGCCATGGTAGTTTATTCAAGAATTTTCAACTCTACTCTGCTTCATTTTCAGTGGTTTCTAAAATTGGTTTCTCACCCCCTTATCTTTTCCTGGCCCCTCAGATGCATCTTATTCTTCAGTCAGGCTCCAATCCCAACAAACAACAAAAACAAAATCACACAAAGAAACATAGATTTTTATTCTTTACCTGTCTGCCAAGTGTAGATGGATTAACTACCACTGAATTAGCCACTGTTGTATTTAGACATGATTTTTGTCTGCCTCCATGATGAGAGCACAGTTTTGCTCATTGAGTTTTACTCATTCTATGATCTCTAGGAAAAACTTCCTTTCCTTATCCTCAGCCTTCAGTGTTGTTAATTTAGGAATTCAAATACTTTAAACATAAATCATCTTGAGCTTGGAAATGGTCAATATGACCCTATTTCCTTAAAAGAAAAACTGTATTCAGCACTACTCCCAGTGATGCTGATATGGCTATATGAGAAGCCTATTTAACCAGTATCCCCAGGCACCTATAACCCAGTGGTCATCCCAAAAGACCATTTCCCATTATCATAATGACAGACCTAAGAGACCATAGCTAATAAAGATGTATAAAATGTTGTTATTGCAAATTATTATTATCATTATTATTTTTGCAATTTGGGGGTGGGGCCAGGTTTAAACCCAGCACCTCTGGTATTTGGGGCCAATGCCCTACTCCTTTGAGCGACAGGTGCCACTCGCTAATTATTTTGTATCTGCATGAATTATAAATTAACTAAAGACTATTGATAGTAGCAATATTGAAAAGAGAAAGAAGTTTTCAAAAATAAAAAGCATTTTTATTTTCATGAGTTTTATGGAGGTATATGAAGAATAAATTGAATTTAATTGTTATATAATTTGATGAGTTTTTTTAATTGGGATTCATTGAGGTTATAAATAATTAGGTTAAACTGATTGCATTTGTTAGGTAAAGTCCCTTTTGTAATTGTTTCCCACCCCAAGAGATCTGCAATACACTATGACCTCCCATCCTCCTCCATCTCCACAATCCCTCATTCTCCTAACTCCACTTTTTATGAGATCGTCTACTGTCTTCATGTCAGAAATGAGTGCATGGGATTCTTGATTCTCCATTCTTGTGATGCTTTACTAAGAAGAATGTGTTCCAACTCTATTCCAGTTAACACAAAAGATGTAAAGTCTCCATCTTTTTAATGGCTGAATAGTATTCCATGATATGCATATACTACAGCTTGTTATTCCAACCCTGGGTTGGTGGGCATTTAAGTTGTTTCCACACTGTGGTGACTGGTGAGCTATGAGGTGGACTCCATGGAGCTGCTTTGTGGTCTCATATGCAGCTATCCTGCAGAGCAGTTAGAGCTGCCCTGCTCTAACTTGCTCTTGGAGCACCTCTCCTTCAGCTGCCCTGATTGACCACTGGGGAAGGATATTTGATGAGTTTTGAAAAATGTACACAGCAGCTCAAACACAAGCACATTTATGATATTTCCATCAGTCCAGAGTTTTATGGTGTTTCTTCCCCCAAATTCTAGTCTCTATCAACTAATTCTCTGTCTTCTTTCATTGTACAATTGTCTTTAGTATAAGATTATATGCACGGAGTTATATATTAAAATCATAGTGATAGTAGAAATCAATATATAACATCAATGTGGATCACATGAGTACTAAAAGAAAAATAAATATTAGAAACAACTCTATTCACAAATTTGATAATCTAGATGAGATAAATGAATTCCTGAAAAAAAATACAATCTGTCAAAACTCATGCAAGAGGAAATAGATGATCTGAATAGGTCTAAATATATTTTAAAAATTGAGCAACACAACGAAGAAAAGATACACTTTTAAACAAGTGGTTTGGGAAAACTGGTGTCCACATGCAAAATAATTAAGAATGAATCTAGGGAAAAAGGAGCAAGATGGTGGGCTAGAGACATTTCCTTATCAGTCACTCAGTGTAAGACAAGGGACAGAGTACTCCAGCCACTTCTGGCTTGAGGATCCTACCCAGAAACATCACTCAGGCACACAATGAAGCAGTAGGGGACTTCAGAATCCAACGAGGAGGTGAGGAGCTGAGGGAGACCAGCACAGAAGGCAAGTGCCTGGGTACAGGCAGAGGCTATCCAGTCCTCCAGCATAGGACTAGAGGCAGGAAAGACTATCCTGAAGTTCTTTGTTCCTGGACTGGATCTGCCTTGGAAGGGCTTAAGCAAGGAAGGAAACTCTAACTGCATCCAGCTGTTGGGATAAAATCAACAGGCAGGGTGAACTGCAGTTCCCAGTTCATGGGAAAACTAGGTGTTTTGTGGAAAGATCTGCTAAGTGTGCACTCCTGAGTGGAATTTCACGACCAGAGAGGGGTGCCATTCGAAGCAACAGGGGACTAGGCAGCCTGATAGAAAATTAAGCAAAAAGAACATCACCCAGGAACAGACACATTTTGAAATATCAAAAAAGGCAACCCGCCATGGGCACCTTTTTCCAGAACAGCAGGTGTGAATGAATAAACTTGATCATTCCTGGCAGGGAATTTTGGCATAGACTGGCAGTGAGGGGTGTGCGGTGAACTGGCAGATTGCTGGACTCAAAAGTGTAATCTTGAGCCACGGACACTGACAGAAAAATCTTGGCCCTGCTCCTCAAATGATGGATGCCAGTGGCAAGCAGCCCCTCCCTCAGAGTGGGTTGCAATTCCCAGTTCACAGGGAAACTAGGTGCTGAATGGAGAAGGTGGTGAAGTGTGGACTCCTGCGCCCAATCTGGAGATCAGATATGGGTGCCATCTGGAACAGATCAACCAAGGTTGGGCAGCCAGTTGGAAAACAGACATATTTTGAATTTCAGAAATGGCTATGACAGGCACATCCTTCTACAGGCCAGATATGGCAGTAACCATGGTACAAAGTAAAACATGGATCAGGTATAAGCCTGGGAACTGCTCACAGCGCCACCTGGTGTCCAAAACGTATATAGCAAAATAAATATATTCCTACTAAAGTTGACCCCTAAGTCATTCGTATAGTTGTATTATTTTTATATATACAAAATAACAATATTTTGGTGGTAGGTGTCTTCTTTCTTCTTCTTCTTCTTCTCTTTTTCATCCTTTTCCTGTCACAGTTATTGTTAATTTTCTCTTAACATTTTATTTATTTATTTTCTTTTTTTATTAATAATATAAACATTTTTTTTTATTCATCTTTGTCCCTTCTTTGGTTGCTGAGAGTGCTTATATCAGATTTTTAGAGTTTTTTTTTGTTTTTTGTTTGTTTGTTTGTTTGTTTGAATATCATCATTTCTGTTGTAGTTGTTTTTTGTCTGTATGTCCAGTTGTTTCTGATTGTCCATGCATCTGTGTGCTTGTGGGTCTGGTAGCCTTTTTGTCTATTTGTTCATTTGGTTTCAACGTGTTTTGTGTTTTGCTAAATCCTTGGGTTGGCTACTTTCCCTAACTATAATTTTCACATTCAACAAGAACAAGGAATGGGGGGTGACAGTCAACTGGAGCCAGCTTTCAACAGAAGCTCCAGTTCAGAGGAAGAGGTAATGGCCAGAAAGAACCCAACAAAGCTGAAGGAGGGGAGCCAAGCTGGGAGAAGAGATAGATAACTGCATGTCTTCCCTACCAAGGCAAGCTTCAACTCCAAGGAAACAGAATTCAGGTACAGATCTCATCCCAAAGAGGACGTGTGTCTGTCCACTCCCCTAAGAGAGTTGCTTGCTTGCTGTGGGATCTTTATTTGTGAGTGATGAACTGAGGTTCTCCTCCCTCACCCCACCAAAGGGAATTGCTGGAAGTCGGGACTCCTTCTCCAGAGAGCCCCTGCTGTGAGCCCAGGAATTCCCTTGTCTGGAAGGAAGTTTAAACAAATATTTTCCTTGCCACATTGAACTACCAGTTTACCCTTTCCCAATAGCCTGGCCATCTAGAAGTCCAATGCCTGCAGAGACCAGAATGTCTGAACTTCTTGGCTAGGACTGGGAATTGCATAGATGGAGGCAGTGCAGCTGTGATGTATCTGTGAATCCAGTAACAGTACAGAAAGACATAGAGTGACAGGTGACTGACCTTGCCCTGAAAAAGTGTATCTCAACAGTGAGCAGAGGCTTGGGTATCTGCAATATGGTTGGAGACCTGGGAACTGCTGAGGTGCACAAACCCAGGTGGAGACATATCCCACCCAACCCCAGCATTAGTAGAGTGATATTGCTGGAGTCTAATTTGGGAGACTCCACAACATCTCCACAACTCTGTGGTCTGCCAGAGGCAACCAGACCTCACCTTATAGGGGTACCAGAGCTACAGAACAATGGCAACAAAGGTGCAGTGGCTGAGGGAGAAATTCTTTTGCTGTTAGGATATCCTTGTGTTTAGATTGAGCTCAGATGGAAATTTCTCCAGTTGCCATTGAGCACCTGACACAAGCAGGCTTCAGTTTCCCCTGCTGGATGGTGGCAGAGGGTGGTAACCACAAGGATGAGGCAGTGACCTTACATTGATTATGGCATTCACATAGTCCTGGAAAATTTGATTATTGGACAATAATGGGCCACAGAGACTGAGTTAAAAGAGACTGCCAGTGGGGATACCAGAGACTTGGGTTACCAGAGTCCAGTGGTGAAGGGTGAGCAAGGTGGGGAAAGAGGTATCAACCCCCTTAGTCCAAACCTTCCACTAGACAGGCCTGTCTGACTCCTCAGAGCACCAGAGGTGCTCAAGGCACACTTAAGCTACCAGTAGACTCCTAACATCTAGTTTCTGGACACTTTTTGAACTCTCCAGCTAGAGAAGGGGTACTGTTTGGGACATTTTGCTTGGAACTCTTGAACTGGACAAATCACCTGAGGACCCTCCAAGGTGATACCCTTGTTTTGCTGTAGTGGGAAGGTTTGATTTTCCTCTTCCAGGTATTACCTGTTGGGGGACAGGTTGTCCTAGTTGCTTGTATTTCTCCAAACTGAGACTGCAACCCAGGGTCACTGATTCACTAGGACAGGACAGAGATCAGCTGAATACAAGACAGAGCCATCTACCCCCACTAACAAATCAGGCCTATAGAGTCACAGACTTTAGTACTGTACAGGTCCTTTGCAAAACTGTAGAAGAAAAGCTGCAGTCACCAATCCCAGTTACTTGGTGAAGGGCTGGTCAATGACAACTGCAAAAGTCTCCAATACAATTTCACCTTACCTGTTCATCTAGCTAAACAGTGAAAAACAATAATGAGGCAGAATCAGCAGAAAAACTCTGCCAACATGAATAATCATAACAGTTCAACTCCCCCCTCCCCCAATAATGACAAACCAGGCAAACCAGAGGTTCTCAAACAGATGACTGAGATGTCAGAAATCGAACTTAGAATTTGGATGGCAAAAAAGATGAACAGAATAGAAGTAAAGTTGGAGTTAGAAATTCTAGGAATCATTCAAAAGATTTCTCAAAAATTCAAATAATTCAAAGAAAAAATCTTCAAAGATTTAGACACATTGAGAAAAGAAGTTCCAGCCCTGCATGGTATGAGAAATACAGTAGAATCCCTCAGTAACAGAATGGAGCAGGCAGAAGAAGGAATTTCTGATATCAAAGACATAACCTTTGAACATTCTCAAATGTGCAAAGAAGAAGACAAGTGGAGAGCAAAAATGGATCACTCTCCCAGGGAGCTCTGGGATAATTCAAAGAAAACCAATATTTGCCTTATAGGGATCCCTGAAGGTGATACAGTAGCTTCATAAGGCACAGAGTCTCTTCTTCATGAGATTATGAACTTTCCAGACATGCCAAGAGATTCTGAAATTCATATAGCAGATGGTTTCAGAACCCCAGCACGACTTGACCAAAATAAGACATCCCCCAAGCATATAATAATTAACTTCACTAAAGTTAATATGAAGGAGAAAATTCTGAAAGTAGCCAGAAGTAAAAAAAAAAACAAAAAACTATAACCTACAAGGGGAAGAATATAAGAATGACTGCAGATCTCTCTGCTGAAACCTTTCAAGCTAGAAGAGGGTGGTCATCGACTTTTAATCTCTTAAAACAAAATAACATTCAACCCAGAATCTTGTATCCTCCTAAACTGAGTTTCATTTATGATAGAGAAATTAAATACTTCAATGACATTCACATATTGAAGAAATTTTCTATAAATAAACCAGCTCTCTAGGATATCCTCAGACCTATGCTCCATAGTGACCAGTGCAATTCTCCACCACAAAAGTAAACTCACTTTAAAACTTTTGATCAAATTCTACCTTCCACAATGGTGAAAGGATTAAAAATGTCCACTGATCTCTCAAAAAACTTGATACTCAAAATTCTACCAGGCCCATCAATATTCTCAATTAATGTAAAAGCCTCAAATTGCCCTCAAAAGAGGCACAGGCTGGCTGACTGGATACAAAAACTCAGCCCAGATATCTGCTACATACAAGAATCTCATCCTACCTTAAAAGATAAGTTCTCCTTAGCAAAGTATCTCTAGAATGGAAGAAAAAGTATCCAATGTATACACCCCTAATATGAGACAAATTCTTTATCGTTCAAGTGAAGGCTACAACCCATTTATTGCACAGGAAGAAGGGGAAAGGGGAGAGGGAGAGAAGGGGAGGGAGAGGGAGAGGGAGGGGGGAGATGGGACAAAGGGTGAGATCACATGTATGGTACATATTCGAAGGGTCAGGAGAAAACTTCTAAACAAGGATCAAAAATGTTTTCATATAGTAAACGAGAAAATATCATGAACGGTATGTCAATCAGGTTAATAAAATATCTCAGATTGCATGTGAAGCCCCCACACTGTACCCCATGGTTGAATTAATGTACACAGCTATGATTCAATAAAAAAAAAAAAAAATAGACCTGTTCATGACTAGGGATGGAAAAAAGAAAAATGCCACCTATAACAGCAACAATATAAATATAAGATTATTCAGGCTGAATCTAACAAAAGATGTTCAATATCTATAAGATATTTATATAGAAAATCCTGAATTACTAAAAAAATTATGAGATGTCAATAAATGGAGCAATATATCATAATCCTGGGTGGCTAGACTCAACGTAACAATGTTAACTCTTCCCAAAATTGATCTATTAATTCAGCTCTATTCAATCAAAATGCCAACAGAGTGTCTGTGTGTATGTGATGTGATACACTGATTATATAATCCAAATGGAAAACCAAGGAGTGAAGAATATTCAGAAGATTTTAAAGAACAAGGTGGGTGAACTACCAGATAGTAAATATCATTCTGAAATATAGTAATTAAGGTAGCTTGGCATTAGAGTAGGGTTGGAAAATAACAGAATAAAAAAGAATAGATAGGCTCGGCGCCTGTGGCTCAGCGGGCTAAGGCGCCAGCCATGTAAACCTGAGCTGGCGGGTTCGAATCCAGCCTGGGCCCGCCAACCAACAATGATGGCTGCAACCCAAACAAAAATAGCCGGGCGTTGTGGTGGGCGC